>JAZHYW010045843.1:0-75717 GCA_037355805.1 Ixodes ricinus
TTTAAACAGCCTCGATTTATTTCTAACCTGAGTAGGCGCCTATTGCGACAAAGGCAGGTAGGCGCTCTCGAAAAACAACAAGACAGTATGAGAGTATTGCAACGTTTAATGCTGAACACGTCAGTCGAACTCTACAGCTGGGAATGTCCTTCACCCAGAGAACCCAATAAGGATCGTTCGTTGAACATTTTAGAATAGAGTGCAGACCAAACAATGTAAACCCGGACGTTGCCAGCGCGGGAAGGCACAGAACCCATTTTCAACTTGGAACTTTAGAAGCACGAGAGAACAAAAACGAAAGGGGAATCCCAGAGTTCACCTGCTCTTCCTGAAGCAGAACCCCGTATGCTCCTTCGAGCACGTCATTTGGGCCACGCTAACCGGCGTCACCAAGGGTGTGGTCTCAAGGAAGCAGGGAAACATAACTGATGAAAACTTGAGCGAGGCAGCTACTGCTTAGGTACGACTAGTGAAGATAAAGTAATACGCCATGAAGCAAAAGCAGTTGCGTATTCGGTCGTGTCAAAGGGACGAGAAAATTAACTCGTTATCTTTGAGTGTAGTTGTTAACGCGTTCCATTTGAGAATCGGTAACTGAGTAACCTATTTAGTTACTTTTTAAGCGTATGGAGTACCTGCTTATATAGTTACTTTTGGGGGGGTAACGGGTACATGGCTGGCATTCGCGTCCCCAGCTCGACGCTCGCCCTCCCGCGGCTTGGAAACGGGAAGCGCTCTAGTGAGGGTCCCCTGATTCTCCTGTTCAGTGGGCACGGCGGAGACTGCTCGCAATCATGGCTCACGAAAATGTCATTTTCCGAACGCCAAACAACACTCTTCCCTTGTCCCAACGGACTGCTGCAGCCGGTATGGGACAGTCTGACTCGGATTCCGTCTTTGGGTTTTTTGTTGTGAGAACAACGTTTATTTTTATTCTTTTTTTTGTGGACATATTGTAAAAAATTTTATTTATTCTGTTATTCTTTGTGCTGGTAATAATGCTAAAGCAATAAATCATCTAAATTCCCAAAACCCCTTAATTGAAGGGCCCGCAGTTCCTTATTTCACATGACAATTATCTTGAGCGAGAGAAGGCGGTGAGAACGCACAAATATCAGCACTGATTTTTTTTTTAACAACTACATTATTCTATATTACCTCTAAGCTGTATGAAAGACCCTAGTCTTTCAAGGGACACTGAAATCTCCAAAACATTTTGGAGTGCCTGGATCGAACATTTATCTCACAAAATAAAGTTTCTGCGAACAACTTCTTTAACTAAATAATTACGATGTGAGGACTTACATCTTGAGCCATGTAGGCGATCCGAAATTTCGATCGAAACCGAGAAATTAAATCCAAAATGTTAGGTTGGTTTTGTGGTTTCGCTCCAAAATTAAACGCGCCTCCCCAGCGTAAATATTACGCTAAGCAACCGCTTTTATTTTCAGGATAAAGAGGTGACATGCGCTCATAACATCCTAGCTTCCTCGCATGACCAGAAATAATTTGTGTCACTCAGTGAAGCCAGCACACTAGATAGGCTCAGTAGCGGCGCTCATCTCTGACCCTCACTATAACCGCCATTTTAAAAAACGAGTGGCGCCACCTATAGTGAGTTGGATTCGCAGGGTGTGTGCGCATGGTGCGTTCCCTTTTATTTCTTTAGCTCAAGCACCGTGCATTGAGATAGGCAAAATGTTTCACACGAAAGAGCTAAAGTAGCATAAACATAAATGTTTTTTTTTAAAGAAGATTTAGGGGTGCAGGTGAGCTGGTGAATGCTCCGGGAAAGGGGGGGGAGAGGAGTGAGAGGGAGAGGGGATGTCAGGGCGCCGAAGCTTCGATTGGATAGATTAGTGGGTAGACGTAAAGCTAGCTGCCTTTGTGTCCACGCCTCTCGCCTCATCAGCACGGATTTAGAAAAGGGATTCTCTACGGTTACCCAGCTTGTTTCCACTGTTCATGAATTTGCATTTATTCTAGACAGATCAGGCCAAGTTGATGTTATTTTCCTCAACTTTAGCAAGGCCTTTGACTTGGTTCCCTACGGAAAGCTAGTTAGCGAACTTGAACGTGTAGGTCTTCATCCCTTTATTGTGAGATGGGTATGTTCTTATTTACAGCGTCGTAAACAATTTGTCGAAATCAACAGAAGCTGCTAGCTGCTCAGAGATATTAGACGTAACATCTGGAGTACCACAGGGGAGTGTTCTTGGTCCTTTGCTGTTTTTTTTAATTTATATAAATGACATAGTTTCCGCCCCACACGCGTCTGCGAACATACGTTTATTGGCAGATGATTGCGTGTTGTTTAAAGAAAGTCCGTCTTCGCCTGAAGATCGACAATTAATGAGCGCATAGCGCTTAGCGACATTCAAAGTTGGTGCTGTACGCGGGTCATGAAGTTAAATTTCGAAAAAGCTGTTTATCTGCAAATTACAAATACTAGAAGAAAAAGTCATTCAACTCCAAATACCGACTAAATAACATTCCCATCGCTCAGGTTGATGACTACAAGTACCTCGGAGTGACCATAAAATAAAAACTCCAATTGTACGACCCATATAAAAAATACATCCTCGGCGGCGCTTCAAGAAGTTGGGTTTTTTAAGGCATAAGCCGAGCTAAGCTTACTCCAAATCTGAAATTACTGGCTTACAATTCATTCCTTAGATCTAAACTAGAATATTGCAGTATTACTTGGGACCCTCATGCAAAAATCTGAATACTGAAATATTGGAACGAGTTCAAAGACGTGCTGTAAGGTTTATATACGGAAAATTTAAGAGAACTGATTCGCTCCTCACTTTTGATGCAAAGCCAACAAAATACGAACTTTGGAGCACCGTCGAAGGATAGCCCGTTTGAAGTTTCGCCACTCTCTTTTTATACGGAAACTGTCCTTGGATCGAGATTGCCTAGCTTAAAGCCGCTTTCCACAAGACGAACTTGGGACCATCATGAACATTCCTCAGCTAACCATACTTTGCCCGCACTAACCTTTTTAAATTTTCGTTTTTTTTCTCGTACAATTGAAGGAATGGAATTCCTCTCTCTTTGTTCGATTATTTCATCTTCGGATTTTGCTTCATCATTGGAACAGTTATTGTAGTGGTGTTTTTGTATTTTGATGTATTTCGATGTTTTTATATATAGCGCTTACATGCTTTGGTATTGTGCTTCTTGGCTAGCTACTTGTTTTGCTGTATGGTACCGCCTCTTTCATATTTTCTGCCGATTTGTATGCCTTATTTCTTTTTTTGTTGTTTGTATTTTGAACGGGTACTTGAGTTTGTACCCTGCCCGTCCTAGCTTGAACCACGTGTGGTCTGCGAGTATTTAACAAAAAATAAAATAAAAAAACTGCCCTTGTCGAACGCGTCAGTACGCGGAACGCCCGCGTCAATGGAGGTATGAATCCGACCGGGTCCTTTCGGCACTCGGATACCGCCGTTGCATTTGCGTCTCAAACGTAAGTGGCCAGAGGGAAACTAGCGCCATCTGTGTAATTGCAGTGCAACTATACCACTTTTTCTAGGCGCGCAAAGCGCCAAGTATCCCCGGAAGTCATGTCTTTGGGCACACACACTCCATAAGGCAAACGTGGCCTTCCTTCTTTTCTTTTTTTTCTCAACGTTTTAGTTTGACGTTTTTTCGTCATCAATGACAGAGGTACAGAGCTTCTCCTTAAACTTAACGCCACCACTCGGTTACCTGAATATTGATAAATTGACGCTTTCTCAAAACTAAATTTATTTCTACAGCAGCTAGGATGACTTTCCCGGTCTGGGTTATGATCGGGGGAGGGGGAGTCAAACTTTTATCACATAGTTCGACCGGTGGGCGCAGAATAGCAACAAAGAAAGTGTCGGAAACGAGCTACTTCGTGGCGGCGTTAAGTTCGGTGAGCACAGTACTACGCACACACCATTTTGAGCCACTTTTCGTAAATAACATGTAGTTTCGGTTTATAAGTATATCTACGAACAGAGTCTCTGTTGCGAAAGAACAATAATCGCAGGAAGCGCTGCTAGGCATAAGAACACAAGAGGTAAAATAGTGCAAAAAAAGACGAAGGCCACAAGCAGCGAGCAGTACACACCGGACGCCGAAAATCCGTGCAAGAGGGAGGTGGGAGCAGGCGCCAGCCAGCTGCGTAAACTGCTATACATCGTTTCAACGTAGCTTGGCAAACAGCGAAAGCTAGAGTCCTAGTGAGCCAATCAGCGGTTAAGCAGGAGGGACGCAAGTGACTCATTCTCCTATCCGGGGACTCACAAGAAGGTCCGTTGGGTATACGGCCCCTGTACGCTTGACTGTCCTGTACCCTCACCTTCATCGCTCTGATTGGCTGAAGGGGCAGTAGCGTCCGCTCTTTGCCAAGTAACGGTGAAACAAACCATAAAGCTGTCGCGAACGTTGTTAGATTCCAGTTTTTAAAGGTGGATAACATTTCGAGCCTACGGGAGATTCAAGTTGGACCGGTTTGAAGGTGTTGACAGCTGCCCAGATGATCCGATTAGACAGGTTCAAGTGCAATGAACTTAAAGAGAAAGCAGAAAAAAAAAGAAGAAAAAAAAAAGAATCCAAGTTCGACAGAGGCTGGCTATTCTCAAACCAGTAACTTTTATTATTATTATTATTATATTAGTTTAGTACGCAGTAGACTGATGATGCGTATACTACAAATCTAGTCTGCCTACATTTACGCAAATTTCCAAAAACCGTCCCAACAAAAAAATATAATAATAACGTGAAGGAGAGAAGCGGGGAGTTATGGCAAGCGTGCATCGAAAACTGGCGCGGCCTTGCGGACGAAATGTGAAACAGAGGAAAGAGAATCAAATGGCAGGACGCTGGAGTTGCGAATAACGAAGCAGGGAGGTCTCGTTTAGTGACCTTTGACATTAACTCTCCGACAAATGTAAATAATGAGCCCTTCAAAAGCGCTTGGCAACGCGCATTAAACGAACGCAAGAAACCGCGTGAAAATCAATTGCATGGATTCTTACATAGTCACAGTAGCAATCTATGCCAAAACGTAGCTCCAATGACTAACGAGGAGAAGAATGGCAGGATAGCTTTGTTCATAATCTACTCAGGCTTGTGCCGCTACATGTAGAATCACTTGGAGAACCGCGTGAGGGAAACATCCCCCGATGCACCTTAATTCGGAACGGGAAGGCGGGGTAGCCGCCAAACAAAAAATGTCTGGCAAATTGCTGGGCAATTGTTTCGCATATATATGAAACGTTCTACCATCGCTTGACATGAGTTCACGTGACGGACGTCAATTTCCCCGCTAAATTTAGCGGGGAAACTGAATTGGTATGGTAGGTCACGGGACGTTAACCTTCCCCGCTAAATTTAACGGGAAAAATTGACGTCGATGCGACCTGATTTCACGTGACCTTATGTGCTCAATTCAATTTCCTCGCTAAATTTAGCGGAGAAACTGAATTGGTGTGTATGTCTGTGACGTCCCATAATTCAACACTGAGCGCGTTGCATTGTGGAGGCGGACGCCACAGGCTCTCGGCTTCACGAAATAAGGCTTCACAAAATCCGGAGCAACTAGCCGAAAGAACATTTCACATTAAAAAGTCTGGGTATTTTCTCGTAGCGTTATTTTCTTTTATGCTTTTCAGGTAGAAATCATGCCTCAAATTAACGTGATTAAATGTGTCAAGAAATCATGATGTGATCTGCTCTTTTAGTGCATGAGGTAAATAGAACATAACGCATGCGTGTATTAAAAAAGATATTGATGTAGCTGACCAAGTTTTAGCGATAGTGCCGTCCATCCAAAGCAAAAACTAACTGGAAAATTACTCTCATAACAAAATCAGCGTAAAAAAAAAAAAAAGAAACTACCAGCAGCAGACAAAACAAAAAATACAATATTTTGAAACAAAAATTGGCGTTAGTAGTAGCCACGGGATCCCGAAACATGCATAAGCGTTTCGGCATCCGCATGGAACCAGCAGTTCCAGCGAGGGGCTGGTTGCGACAAAGGCGCTGTGTAACTGTGATTTTATTTTGGCGAACGAAATACAACATCGGGTTGCCTGGATTAGCACTTAGTCCCCCGCTGGACTGTTCCAAGAAGCCCGTTGGCTTGGTACGCAATTCTTTAATAATAAGTTCCCATTAATTAGACGAGTAATTGATTGGAACACTTTCGATTTACTTTTTGAGTCCGGGAGCTTTAAAGCGTATAGTCTCTTTCTTTGTGTAAATATTCTTTAAAGAAACGAGACGTTATCGCTTTTAGTACGTTCTCAGGCCAAAGTTTCGGTTTCGAAGTGCTATATGTAATGACCCCCAGGTTAACTTCTCTTCTTATATGCTTCGATTTAGATGGTCCTCGCCTGAAAGCCTGAGTACGGTGAAAAATTATATGCGCCTATTCGCGAGGCCCAGTTGAATGGTTCCGCAAACGAAGAAAGTGATCCGCTACAACTTTCTGCTACCTTAGTTAAAAAGAACAAAAATTATGTCATCATTTCCGGAAAACATGTTTTTTGTCCACTTGCATTGTCACACGCGGGGAAAGAAGCGCGAGAGCGTCTCCTTCGAATGCCCAGCTCCCAGCACGCACTGAGTAGCTCTTCCGTCGTGCTTTCGATGCGCGTGCACGCTTGAAGCCCGTGAGACGCCGAAGCATCACCGAAGGTAGGAAGCTTGCACTGGAGGCGGGAGCAACTGAAAGACCTTCCAGCTGTTCTCATCCCGTCATCGACTATACACAGCTCACTCGTTATTAGATTGGCTCAGTTGCGGAACTGCTCAGGAGACGCCGCATGCACAAAGCAGTACCCCCGTCACTCACCACGACTCGCCTCGGCCGTCGTTCGACGCGCTCGACTGGCAGCCACGCTTAACTGCAGCGTATTCTGCGACGTTTCGAAGCCCAGCGTCTAGATGGCGTTCCGCCGCACTCTATGGAACATTCAGTTTTGAAACGAAAATCGAGATGGTGCTTTGAATGACGGGAGGCGGACTGAGCGGAGTGAGGGGGATACGCCCCTTTCCACGGGAGTTCCACAACTTGGAAGTAATCTATATAGTAACATTGACACGGCTTGCGTGTGACGTCATTGCACCCTGCTGGTGATCATTTCGACCTGTTCTTGCCGAAAAAAAAATCGTTCCGCTCTTTTGCACTCTCGTGAAGAAGGAGAGAGACCAGCGGAGCTGTGGTCGATACACTGTGTACTTCTTCTTCGCCGTCGTCTGTTTTTCGCGCTGTTTCCCTCACGATGAAGTCCCTCACCAACGCGTCCAACTATCCATTCTTCTATTATAGCCGGAAGGGTTGCCGCCATCTACGAGCGACGGCGGAAACCATACTGGCTGTGTAGCTTGCCGCCGTCGCTTATAGATGGCGGTAGCTGTCCAAGAGTCTGTGTCGACATACACGGACACGATCCTGGGGAACCTAGCCCTCAACAGCTCCACTGTAAAAAATCTGCTGGTGCGAATTATAGGCTACGGAAGGAACGCGCTCAGCAGCAAGTCAAGTATACAGAAGTTACTATAGACCTTTTTTATGACAAACGCCGCCAGGTAGTACTCCTGTCTTTGTCGTCCCAGAGAACTTTCCGGCTTATAAAAATAATGAGACAAACGTTGAACCACCAATTGACTCCGTAAGTGTGACGTCATGGGTCCAAACAAACCGTTGCTAGGGTCGTTGTTATGGACAAATACATGTGGCTAAGTTTCGCTACGAAAACCCGACCGTTCAAAAAATCAGGAGTAGGAGTTAAACTTCTCAAAAAATCACTGAATATAGAAAGCTTGAATGTCATATATGCCTCGACAGAAGTGTGCCGGTAATCGCTGAGCCTCTGAAATATTTACGGACCGCAACTTCCGGTCCTCAAGATGCCCGCAGCAAACGACGAATGCAAGAATATGCCGACTGGTATGCCGCCTGCCACACGTCCACCGGCCCAGCTGCGCGCCGTCGTGCTGAATCGTGCGAATAAAGACGATATTTTGATATTGCACTTGTTTGAAATATAATGAGTTTCAGACACTTATGAGTATTCATAGCGGCGTGCGAGGCAAAGTTTGGTTTATCGAACGACCGGGCGTCGGTCGCCATGATCGTCTTCTAAAAGATCGCATTGCACCCGTGAGAAAAGCACTTCAGGCGATCGGTTGAGATCCCAAATTTAGTATGCGGATTCGCGCTATGGGAGGGTGCTTCTGTACCTGGTTGTAACCATCGCGTGGAGTGAAAGATTCTTGCAGTTTCTTCAGATTTACGCAAGACCCCAAAGCATAGCGAAAGAACTGGATAAAAAACACGAGGTAGGGTTTATTTCAGATTGTACTCGCATCGCGGGTTCGATGTAGATCTTCACCAAAGTTAACACATCCACGAAACTTGATGTATACCAAGGGGAAAAAATACTGCAAAATTGATTACGATAGACATTTATTTAATAACCCCAGACAACCTCAATAATAGCAAC
The DNA here is from genome assembly GCA_037355805.1 of Ixodes ricinus. Taxonomy (NCBI): domain Eukaryota; kingdom Metazoa; phylum Arthropoda; class Arachnida; order Ixodida; family Ixodidae; genus Ixodes; species Ixodes ricinus. The sequence goes on from JAZHYW010045843.1 coordinate 8,490, forward strand.
GACAAAACGACTTACCTTGACGGCGTACGATTTGTTTTTCATGCTGGCTCTGCCTTGCCCCTGGGGTAATGCAACTTCAGGTCGTCGTCGTAACCGAGTCTGGCATGGCGTTGGTTTGATTTTACGGCATTTTTTCCCCTCTGAGCTAAAGCTGGGTTCTTCACGAAAAACAACGCACATTGCGGCGACCTCTACAGCCATGGCGATGCACTTGTTTTTGTCGGCACTACGTTTACCGACACAATTCGATGAAGACGCCCGCAGCAGAGGCCAGCAAATCAATCGTGTAGTCTGCTACCAAAGCAAAGCGCAGTGTAATATTTCAGAAATGGCTTTCATCTGCTGCAATACGACACCGAGACGACAAGAACATCTTCATAAATATATATCAACAAGCTAGGTTGCTTACAAAAAATTGTTTGCTTACTTGTAAGCAAAAATCTAGCCTCATGTGGAGTCTCCATGCATTAGTCCATAGCAACGCCCCTAGCAACGGTTTGTTTGGACCCAAACGCCATGTTGTGACGTCATCACTTACGGGGTCGAATTCTCCAGGAGAAACGCCAAAATAACGATGGAGTGAGAGATCTACTACAACGCTTGGAATATTCTTGTAAACCAAATTCCTACTCCAAAATGTAATATTGTACAGCCAAATTAAGGCCCTGGTTAAATCTCCAGCTCTGTTGTCCGTGTAGCAATTATGCTTTCTAGCACTTGTAACATAAACAAGCTCAACTGGCTCGCAAAGACGGTGCGACCGGAAGTCCCTTGGGACACAAGCGGAAGTTCATGTTTGGCAGACACCAAAAGGGTCTATAGTGCAGCCAATGCCACAAGCACGAGTGCTCGAGGTCGCTGCACTCAAGCGTTCTTCCGCAGAATCAGCACCTCGCGCTAGAAATGCGTGTCTCAAAGCTGCAGAAGCGCGGGCTAGCTCGCGCTTCTAGCTGTAGTTGCAGTCTCAGCTGAAGGGTGAGCAGAGTATGGGGAGTTTTCAGCAGGCGGTCATTGCTGTGTGCGCGACTGTTGAGCGCGTGCTGGCGGCGAGCTTCCACCCTTCTTCTTCAACGTGCATTCAGCACCATCAAGATGATGTCGGTCTTAGCTGTCTGTTAATGTGAGCTCATTCGGCATGCGTCCTCAAACATCGCCCTCAAATATGGCGTTCAGCGAATACCCCCTATGCTCTGTTTCATGCTTAGTGTACAACCGCTGTCAAAGCTGCTGGTGCGAGCATGGGGTTTTATCTCGCAGATCAATCCCACGCGTTCTCGCTCACACAAAAATTGGGGTGTGTGTATGTTTATACAGCCCAGAACTTAGTCTGCCTCAACGGGCGGCTTGTCTCCCAGCTGTAGATGAGCAATTTAGCCAGTGCAGCACAACCGCTAGCCTGGGGTCTTTAACGTGCACCACGCAGCAGTGATACACGACCGCGCGCCGGTACATCGCGCAAACGAAGTCACAGATGAAGTCACACTCTCGTGCCAGTAGTTTTGACAGCGTTGTCATACTACTTATGAAACGGGAGTATAAAGACCACCGCAATGGCAGCTAATATTACGTCAATGCAAGTCATTCACAGCGGTTTTTTTGAAGAGTCAAGGCTAAACAAGCTCCAACTTCAAAGCAAATGAAATAGGACTTTCCGGAAATTCCCACAAGGTCTCTCGGCAACCCCTAGCCCATTTTTAGAAACAAATGTGCGGTCGCCATTTGTATAAAACAACCTCTTTTTTTATAGAAACAGATGTTACATAAAAGAACAGGTTAGCTGATTTGGTGGTCCGAGCGAGCGCGTCTGTATTGGCCCGAAAGCGAACTTGCCAGGGCTAAACTATACCATCGTTGTTCTCAATATAAATCTAAGATCTTCGCTGTCTTCGCGCAGGTATAAACGCTGAACGCCACGAAGCAACTATGCTGCGTACAAACGACAAGTTTTGCCCGGCGGGCGTTCGCTCCGCGCTCGGCGCCATGATCAGTGACCGTTGACACCGGGTGAAAAGCAGACCTGTCACCGGGCGAACTCGGTCGGTTCTGTGCACCGCATACTCGCTCCGCAAAGTCCAGCCCTAACCGCTTACTCGGGGAGGTTAGACGAACTATATTCATTAACGGGGTTGAGAACGACGGCAGGGAGGCTTTTCAGCTGTCCCGCCACCGGCGAGAGCTTCCCACCTGGCGGATGACGCCGTCGGCTTCTCGTATGCTTCGGGCACGCACGTGCAGTCAAAGACGCGACCGAAGAAAACATTACAGCGCGCGCGGGAGGCCGGTAGGGTGAGAACGCCGTGACGTTTTCATCCTATCAGTGAGCACAGGGTCTCTAAAGCGGCGTTTGCTAAAATGACTCACCGCATCGACCACGTCAAAGCTCCGGGGTTCGCGCGCAGGAGGCCGGTAGGGTGAGAACGCCCTGACGTTTTCATCCTATCAGTGAGCACAGGGTCTCTAAAGCGGCGTTTGCTAAAATCACTCACCGCATCGACCACGTCAAAGCTCCGGGGTTCGCGCGCAGAGCGCCAGAAACGCCTCCGGCCTGTCGATAACACACTGACCGGCGGACGCTGCCTTTCGAAGCGGAACGAAGTGGACACCACGTGACGTCTCTAGAAATTCCCAGCGGTTTAGAAGAAAAAAAACACACCTGAAAACAAACCGGACTGAGCCGGTGTCCTTGGCGAGGAAGAAACGTCTTCGGAAACGGAGTCGCACGTGCGCCGTTCGTAATGATAGAGCCGCTCACTTCCGTGCTTTGTTCGCACGGGTTATGGAGGTCAGCGAACACGACGAATTAAGGAGCCACGGGTACGCGACAGATCAACTCAAAATGAAGGGGGTGAGAGTTTGCGCAAATAGCAAAACAAATTAAGACGTTGGTGTTTTTATACTCTGTTTTACCTTGTGTTGTACCGCAGGAAGAAGGCTACAAGCGCGAGCTCCTTGCTCTGGGGCACATCTCGGCGGCACAAGCTCTCGTGCACCAAAGGGCAGCTGCCAACGCTATGAGCTCGCGCTTCTAGCCTTCGCTGCGGTACAACATAAGGTGAAACGGAGTATAGACAGCGTAAGGAATGACTTTGAGGTATGACGGCACCGGTTACGCTCTATATGATCAATGTTTCCAGTGCGGAACGACTGGTATACCCTGTATTAAGGGCCGCCCACACTATACTTCGTTTCAGCTTGGGTCCAGACGCAGGCGATGCTACAAGCGCGAGCTCCGGGCTTTCAGCGTCCCTGCCAAGCACGCGGCTCGTGCAATGCAAGCACTGTTCAGGTACGGTGGTTCAGGGCCACACGCTCGCACTCCATCGGCTGCGTCTGGACCCAAGCTGAGACGAAGTATAGCGAGAAAACGCGCGTGGCACGCCGATCGCGGCGAATGTCACGTGACAGCACAGGAGGCCTCGCGCACTCTTGAAGCATTCGAGCGAACTCATGATTTCACGCGCTCAACCGATTTTGCAGAACAAGTTCAACGCGATCGGCGCGCCGCGCGCGTTTTCTCGCTTGGGCGGCCCTTTAAAGTCCGTTGCGTGAGCACTCGGATTTAGCTCGTGATAATCAATGACTCCACGAGTATTCGGGTGGTGACCCGTGTGCAATCGCCGCAATGACGACGACAGCCGAACCGAGACAGTGTCTGTATCTCAGCGCGTGTCATGTGCTTTGCCGACCCCCAGCGAGTGGCTACGGTCAACGTTGGCGGCATAGAAACTGCACCAGATCACGTGGCCACTTGTTCTGGATGCGAGTTGAGGAAGTGAACGCTGCTCGTGCTTTTTAAATTTTTTTTCTGCGACTTGTACTACGTGTGGATAAATAACGAACGTGTGTTTCATAGGTCACTAACGTCAGGGATTCGTACTAAACAATATTTGCGCAAAGTAAAAAAAAAATCGTTGCATCGGCTAGCTTTTGATGTAAGGTCGGCTAGCCTTTGATGTAAGACGGCACTCGTTTACGCTGTAAATGAGAAACGTTGCGAGCGCGGAACAACTGCTAGCGTGGGTCTTTGACGTGCGTCGCACAGTACTAATAATACACGACCGCACGCCGGTACGCTACTCATCCAGGGGAAAACAGGCAGGGGTGGAGATAGAAGTAGAGTCACTGAATATTCTATCAGAGTACCGCATTCCCATTCTTTAATGCTTTGCCCACAACAGTCCCACTCTAGCCGTGTATGTTTTTATTTCCCGCGGCATCACTGGACGGCAGCGGTCACGTGTGCCGCCACTATCATTATCATTTTTTGCTAATCGCCGCCATGAGCCGCCATATTGGGTCCAGTCAGCTTCTGCTGCAACGCTCCGGGGCGCTTCTCTGCCACTTAGCGTCGTTGAGGCGCACGTATTTTCATGGAGTCACATCTTAACGTTCAGTATTTTAATTGCGACTCTCATATGCCTGCTTGCTGTGCCTTCGGGTGCCCAAAACAGGTCGGAGAACGGTAAAAGATTCTTCCGCTTCCCGTCAGGCAAGAAAGCTAATGCGAAGTGGAGGAGTGTTTGGCTTGCCATTATAAAACGAAAGAATTCCAAGCCCACTGCAGGAAGCAAGCTGTGTGAGGTGAGTGCATTTCACTTGTGTTCTCCGCGTATTGCCCGTCGCCTCGCAGCCGATCAGGCTGCTTCGACTTGAGCTTGGTTCGGCACGAACAATGCTTGGAAGAACGGCTGCTTCTGAATAAGCTTTATTATACTGCAGTGCTTTTTATTCAAATTGCTTCACTTCGTATGTACCGTAAAAAAATGTAAGGAGTCGCTTTCCATGCAAACTTTGGAGCACGAATGTCCGGGTGACTCATAACGCAATTTAAGCAAACAGTCTTGTTTGAATAAGCACTCAAACGATTGTCATTTGAGTTTTTGTTTTTCTCGTTAAATTTTTGTTGTTTGTTTGTACAAGAAACATGAATGAAGCCTTGACAGCACGGCTTTAGATAGGTAAGTCACGTGATGCCCCGAGTGAATGAGATTCATCTTGCTGCTCAGGTAGAAATTTCAGTGCTTAAAGTTTTCCGTGAGTTGAGGGGGGTCCTACAAGAAGGTACGGGGGGGAGGGGGGGTTATGAGGAGATGTACTAGATGCAGATAGAATAAATCCCACTGCTGACTGTACCCACGCTGTACCTGCAACCCTCAAATTGCTAATCCCCAAATGTCACATTTCTGAAAACCAAGCTATTTTATTGCAAGATATGATTTTGATTTCACTAATGCTGGGGCTGTGGAGGAGGGTCTCAGACCATCCTTTAAAATCAGTGGGGGGTCTCGAGACCCCTGAGACCCCCGGACTTTAAGCCCTGGGTAGAATGAATGATGACACAAACACCCTAGGTGTTTGCGGTTCAGAGAGTTATGGATTTCATATCAAGCCATTCTCATAACTCACCGTCAGTTTCATTCGTCTGCATTAACCATTTACAGAGATTGCGTCGACGGCCAACTGCGCTGAGAATCGTCATGGGGAAAACATCGCTGAACTTCGCTGCAAGCTTCATCTGGCCAGCAAAGCAATTGTCAAGTTATCACAAGGGCTTGATACTATGTTTCAGTCTATCCTGTTCCTGTCCATTCCTGAACATATTGTATGCAGTTGTAAATAAATCGGTGGAACGCTTCTGCATTTATACGACACTCGTTTAAAGCGATAAAGCTCGCCACTGCAAAGGAAACACGGCGCAGACCACCCTCGTCGAGTGAATTATTCGTATTTCTCGGTATTGAGACAGATATCTCAAAATGAGATATTTTTCCAGTGAGGCATGACACCTAAACTAAGCGTCTTTAAGTGAACCACGGAGTAATGATTACGCGGGTGCAGCCAGACAGCGTTGTAAGTGATGTCGCAAATAATTTAAAGCGGCTATCCACCGCGCCAAACACTTACCTGAAAGACCTTTCGATAACGCTAGCGACGCCGTATGCGTACAGTTATTGTTCAGGGTACTATGCAAGGATCTAAAACGGCGACACTGATATGGATGAATTTGAGCGCTACGGTGCGGAGCTTGGGAGTTTCGGTACTCTAGAAATCTATTCAGTGACTCTAGATCGGACCAAGAACACCCGGACCAACGTTACTTTGACCCGGACGCTGCAGCGCGAGCTCTCAATCCACGTACCTCCGAGCTGAGGTGCACTAACACATTCGGTGACCGACTTCCTCATGGTTTTCACAGTGGATAGCGAAGGTACCAGTAAATTACATTACTGCAGAAACCATTTGCTTTTCAGTAATCATTTCTGTAATGAAATATGTTGCGTAGAAGGTGCTTAAGTAATGTATTTCATTACAAAATACTATAGTAAAATGCTAAGTGAGACTTGGGAAGCGGTGGAGATAAGCTCCAGGATAATAGGTCGACGTAGGAAAACACCAGTGGGTAAAACAATTAATGTTTAAACACCCATGCAGTGGGAGAGAGACAAAGCCACGCCAAAAATATTCACTGTCAGATGTAGCCTCAACGAGGTCAACGTCTGAACGCCACTGAGACAAAACCTCGGCGGCCTTACGCTATGTGCATAGTGTTAAAAAAGAAAAGAGTTGCTCTGCGGTGTTAATGTGGGAACTAATAATAAAGTAATCTCAAAGGAATGATATTTCGTAGAAGTAGTGTAATTGATATGCGTTCACATTAACTGATAAAGAGCGTGTTGGTAACAATGACTGGCAAGAGAGAGAATAAAGCAAACTCTGAACAAGGGACGACGAACATTTCTTTCACAATGTTCGTCGTCCCTTGTCCGGAGTTTGTTTTATTCTTCCTGTTGCCAGTGATACGCGTTATTTTAAATTCGCGGTAATTTCTGACAATTACTTTACAAAAAGTTCTACGAATGTTATCCGCAGTGCAATTGCTTTACAATCTAAAAGTAACCCGGTCAGTGCCGGTCGAGAGGCCTTGGTTTGCTCTGAAACGCAAGCGTTCGCCGCTCGGAGTTCCTTATCGTTCCAATAAAGTCTCCACTCTGCAGTGGTTGCAGTGTTGGCTTGTCGTACACGTAGGCACTTCAACCTTGCTCGCTCAAGTGGCAATTCCAGGCTGAGATTTATTGCGCGTGGTGATGTACACCGTTATTACGTGACCGTCGCCAGTTTCGTTTGTGACGTGAAATATTGGTCTACGTTACTTGACCGCTGGAAGACGGTCGAACTAAAAAAGCGCCTCGCTATATATTTTGTAGCCACGTTCTCAGGCCCTTTCAAACACGATGCTGCACTGGGAGACAAATATTTAGGACAGTAACGAATTGTTCCACCATAAACCAAATCTGTCAAGGTAGACGACTTCCAAGTCAGATCAGATGTTTCCTTTTCAATAAAGCCGGCGACATATAAATATCCGAGCCTACGGGAATGAACCCTTTGAAAAAAAAACAGCAAATCATTTCTACTCGAAGCTTTCAAAATACCGCAATAAGGCGAAAGAGTCAACAGCGTAAGAGCAGTCACGCACAAAGTGACGGACCTTTTCAACTGAAAAGCTTTACTTCTGGCGCGCACGCCACTACGCAGTATGATCAGCTTAGAGCCACTAAATTAGCTACGCTTTAGAGTAACGACACTTGGCCATATTGTGGCTTAAAATCATGGTTGCCAGTTACCTCAAGCTTTATCTGAAATCACAGGAAACGCTTCTTGGTCCGACACAGATGTTTAAACACTTCGCGAAAAAGCAAAGCAATATTGTATGAGCTTCTTAAGACCGAATCTAATGCCGAGGAAGTCGCACTTTTGAATCATGACGATCGGCAGTTGCGTCTTCTCTGCACAAGCACCAAAATGGCGGCGCCCACAACAATGTCGGGGAACGGAGTGCCGATACTCTAAGCGCAGCTCATTTAGTGGCTCTAGTTCAGCTCTCTAATACTCCACTGGCCTGTAAACTGACAGTGGGGTGGAAGCCGCATTCTGATTGGACCAGTCATGAGTGATCACGCTCGTACATCGTACAAAGGACGCGGAGTTTCTCCGCGGACACGACGACAGAATTGTCCGTGGAGACGTTTCAGGCATATTCGAAGCATAGCAGCTCCATACAAATGTATGACTCGAACGTGTCTGCAAGCAGAAAAGAGTGTTGTAAATAATTTGCACCAAAAACCACCGGATGGATGGATGGATGGATGGATAAATGCAAGGTAATTGCTGTACCCTTTGTAACAGGCGGCAGCTTGCGCCACCTATAGCCTACCACTCCGAGTTTTATCAATGTTGTCGCGAAGAGCTGCAAAACGGCTATATAACACTAATACATAGACATCCCTGTCATATATACCGTCAAACCTTCCAGCACAACGGGTTGAAGAGGTTCGCCATGCAAACACTACTATACACCACGGCCGTAACCCGAGGCACGCGCGATGTAGCCAAGGAGCATTAGCATAAGCAAGGCAGCCGTTTGGTGGTACAAACTATCCCCGGGGTATAGCAGAAGAGGCCCCGGAATCCTCGAAACTGTTCCCTGGGGCACCGTACGTCCACGCTGGAGCCAAGGTTACGCCGCCATCAAGACTCGCGTGACCTTCGCCCGCCGGCAGAAAACGTTCGCGAGTCGATGGGATTGCTTCCGCCTAAGCGTGCCAAACAAAGGCGGCGCTTTCCGGTGGCACGCACGGAAGGCACGAAAGATCGCGGCCATATAATATCTCAGTCGTCTGCGCTGTTCCACTTTTTTTTTATTTTACTATAGCATTGGTCGGTCAGTCGGAACGCGCCATGTCCGTGAATGGGTTTGTTAATCGGTCAGTTATGCCAAGGAACGCGAGAACGGTGTTGGCGTGGTCGAAAAAGTGCATCGTTTTTTGACCAGGAACTTAAGCCGCAGTTTCACCGCGAATACATCGTACAAAAGAAAGTCTGAAGACGCTGTCTTAGGCGTCTTTTTCCCTTGTACGACGCTCCGGTGGAATCGGTCGTACAAACGCTGTCAGCAGACATATGTATGTATGAAGCATACTTCGAACAGGATTGAGGCGCGTCCGCAGACAAACTTGTCATCATGTCTGTAAGGAACACCGTGTTTTATGTATGATGTACGAGCAGTGTAATTGCCCCCCTTCCCCCCCCCCAGAAAAAAAGAAATCAGTAAAATAATACTTATCTATTGTCTATACTGCTTCACTATGCCAGTTCGATGAACAGGCTCACGGAAGAGTAGAGAAAGAAACACTGACACGTTGCGTATTTCTCATGTTTCACGGTCTCGCTACAAACAAATAACACGAGACAGTTTGTGTGGGCGAAGCGCGACAGCGAACATGGTATAAATACAACAGCCTGAATGGACGCATTCTCACTCCAGCTTCTCGAACGTATTAAAAGCGGGTCCTCTCTGTACACCTTCACGCAAACTTCCATTGGGGTGCCTCTCGATGGTCGGCACATCGGTGTTCGCGCTCGAAGCGCTCGTGGTACGGGCCAGATCTTTTCTGAACAGGCGCTTAGGCAGGAAGTACGTGTAGTCCCTGAAGCCGAAGAAGAGGTAAACACCTTGTAGCCCCACGAGGATGATGACGATGATGTCCATGGCAACGCTATTCACAAAAACTCCCACGAATCCAAGCAGCCATGTCGTGCCCATGATGAAGCCAAGCTTGATGAATAGCGCCATGTGAGAACGCTGTGCGCCACCCTTGAAGTCGAAGTTGGCGGCTTGCTTGACGGTCTTGCGAATGTGGTTGACAATGTGCACGTATAGGCCAATATCCAGTATTAGCAAGGCGACCATCGGGAACAGAAAGAAAGTCACCTGTCCCCAGAGGCTCCCTATCCAACAGCTGTAGTGTCCATACCGCGGCGACAGCACGAATGTCGGAGCTGTCCAGTTCAGTAAGGCACAAATAGCCACGATCGCCAATGGTCCGCCCCAGGCAATGAGGCAGTAGACAATGAAGCCACTGCTCCTGCCAGAGGTGAGCCTAACGGCTGCTACATTTTTCCAGATATCGAACGACAAGACGCTCGTCCAGAAGAACGTTGACAAGAAGCCGTAGTGAAGAACAATAGCTGACCCCGTGCAAACAGACTTGGGAACCTCCAGGCAGTTGACCAGAAGGAAGATCAGCTGACTCCAGAACAATGTAGCCGAGAGACACAGAGTGCATCTAGAAGAGAAAGTTCGCGAATTCTTGTAGAGGATATACACGAGGCCCTTCAGGAGCAGACAAAACAAAGACAGGCTCACGCACACAACGGTCAAGTAATTGTGGATGTCGTACGGCTGTTGTTCAGATGCAGTAGTGTTGGTGGCATTCACTAGGCTGGCGTTGGCTCCGGTAACACTAGCGTTGTAGCGGTACTGGGGCGCTCGAATGTAACACTTGTTGCTGTGCCACGAGAAGCACGAGTCACTGGTCACAACTGGTCTCAGCAAAGAAAGCAAGTTGGGTCTGCCAGATCTGAGTTGAGGAAGAAACCACGTTTCTGGGACCACTAACATCGGGGCGCACTCAAGTTCCGATGGATCAGCACCGTTGCAGAGGCCGCAGTAGATGTTCTTGTATATGACTTCGGACTCATTTCCCTTGGGTTTCACTGGGGCGAAGTAGGTGTGACATTTACGTACGGTCTCGGAGTCCGACCCTTCCAGGCAAGAATCGTTGATTCTGGTGTGGAAGGCGCACGGTCTGAGATGAAGCGGCTTGTTCTCGTCGGCCATGTCTGGTGTGGTGACCTTGAAGTACCTGCGAATCTTGCTTGTTGCGTTCCAGAAGGTGGTCGCGTTGTCCAGGTCATAGTTGCAGAGTGCGCAGAAAGCGTTCCGGTAAGTGACATTCCTTGCGCTCGTCACTGGGATGACATAAAATGTGTCCTGGAAGCTGTCTATGGCCTCGCAAAACTCTCTCGTATCATCCATCGGCCAGGTAGGATTGCACCCGGTGACCATGTACAAATCCCTCTCGTACTTTCCTTCTACGTTGAGTCTGATGCAAGAGGAAGAAGAGTGTCTTGCGAGCGAAGGTCCAGCCTGCCAGCAACAGTCACCGTAGTCCTGGCAGTTGGACGCGCACGAACACGTCACGATGTAGCGTTCTTCCTCGCAGGGGGTTATGTCCGAGCTGCAGCCATGAAGGTCTTTGGGACATTGCAGCAGACGTTCAAAGCCGCCTTCTGAAAGGGCCGGATGGTCTTCACGGCTTACAGACCATGGAAGCGCTGTGGTGTTGCAGTTGTACTCGTACTCGTGGAACGCTGCTGTCGCGGTTGACAAGACGCTCGTTAGCACGAAAAATAGAGTCGGCATCGTGATGGCTTACACGGTGTTGGGACGGCTAGATGACTCTCCGCACCTTCATGGCGAGCGGGCTCTGTAACGGAATACAAAGGAGTTACGAATGCTTATGTGCGCTTGATGGGCGGTTAACAATGGGGAGAGAAGGAGGCGCCGGCAGCGAGTGAGACGAGAGACTTGACGCAGTTGGCGCCACAATAAAGTTTTCCTGCTTTTGAGCGGTCATTCTTAGAAGGCGTAGTCATTTGGAGAAGTAACACTTGGATGACTCGCAGCACTTTTGGAAATGCTTTTGGAGGGCCGACCTCGGGAAAAACACACTCGCGGCCCATGCGATGCGTGGCGGGTCGATCGCAAAGGCAGCTGAGAGCTCGTGACTGGCGGACTTTCTAAATCAAGGCCGTTTGATAAACCAAAAGGAAACCCGAACGATAACTCGAGCGAGCTGGCAGAACTTCACATTTGTCGCCCCGAGAGTTTTTGCGCGTACTTCCTAGATATCTCTTAGCACACATATAAGACGTATTTTGACTAATTAAGGTCTGCTTTGTAAGAAACTATTGTGGACTATGTCTTATTTGTAATGTCGTGCTAGATTACGTATATTGATCGCCTCAGTTGGCCATAGACTTTTCAGTTACGGTTAGCATACCCTAACACTCAAGGAACCTTCGCATAATGTTTTCTACAAATAATTAGAGCGTTTGATTTAAAAGAGTATGGGAGTTTTAGCAAGCCGTTTTTGAAGGTCACTAGGGTTAAGGGTGCGCGCTTCAAAGCGTGCTTAAATGGCCGCGCTAGCGCTTCGATTTCAATAGCGTTCTACGAAAAGACAATCCGCTAAAACTCCTCAGACTCCTTATTCCTTTAGATGCGTAACAAAAAAGAACAATAAAAAACAAAAACATAAGTTGCCCGTTTTCCGCATTCCAGCTTAGCTAGGCTCCGGCTTGGCCATAACCTCGACGGCGTGGAAAAGGATCACAAGGGTCAGGCAGGGCCGCGTTCCGCCACCGGCGGGACAACAACCTTCCACCTTCGACAACTCCACCAAGATCATCGCAACAGGGCACTTGAGAAAGCGACGAGTGACAGCGAACAATGCCGTGGGAGAAAACGGTTGCCGACGCAATTGGCAGACAGAAAAGAAACGCTCGAGTTATTTACTCACCGGAGAATCTCGAACGTGGAACGGCCGCATGTGGTGTTTTGTTTGAATGCCGGGCGAATCTTCCCTCCTGCCTTCTTGCCCCCGCCACTTCCACGCACCGAAAAAAGAAACCAGTCTCGCGAAGGCCACGGGCGGTTTTCCACTCGACCGATCCGAAAGAGAAAACGCGCAAGCTTCCACTGACCAACAACCCGCGTGGACCGGTTCGCGCGCGCGCGTTGCGCGGTTCGAGAGACGCACGTCTTACGTCACTTCCGCTGGGAACATGTCGTCTGGCAACGGCGTGCATCGTGCGAAGAACCCGCCGACGACAACATCCGTCGGCGGCGGTGCTCGGTCGAGTCTCGTTTGTGTGTGTGTACGCGTGCACGGAGCGGCAGGTGCCATTCGTCTTTCAAGAACCAGCCGCCGGTAGGAGTATCTTCAAAGCGGATTCGGAGTGCTATACGCCGCTCCAGCGAAAGTTGCTCGAGACTACCGAGTCATCTCTCTCTTTAATACGAACTCGTTAATATACGAACCGGGTTAGTACAGATATTCAGTTATATATATAAACAATCTTTCGGGAGCGAACTGGGGCGGTCTGTGTATTTTTGACTCGTTATGAGCAGTAGCGGATCCAGGGGGGGGGGGGGCAGCCGCTCCCCCCCCTTCAAACAAAGTCGACCCCCCCTTTTTCCCCCAACTCAGGAGCAACTTGACATGGGCGGACCCTCCTTGCACAAGAAAGAATGGGAGAATAGTACCCTTAAAAAATTTTCCGCCCCCCCCCCTTCCCCACAAAAATAGAGTTCTGGATCGGCCCCTGGGTATGAGGGACGAGGACGGGCGACTTTGGATGGAAAAGGGGTACTCACACGAGGGAGAAATCCCGGGGATTTTTCCGCGGCACGCGCATTGCGCGACGAAAACGTCAGGCTTTGCGATGTGCAAAAGCCTCGCGTTTTCGTCTCGTGATGCGCGCGTGCCGGGGAGAAATTCCCGGAATTTCTCCCTCGTGTGATTTCCCTTAACGGAGATCGACATTTTAACGACACATGGCAGCATCCTGGTATCATTTGCTGTTGTCGTAGACCGAGTAAGCTTATTTTGTGCAACCTTCAAGCGGCACGCAGTACTACTGCCCATACATCATACAAACGCGTTCGCTCGAGACACTATGAAAACATTCTCTGCTGACACGCCACAGGCGCGTTGTGTGTTTGCCAACACAGAGTTGTGTGATGACCAACACAAGGTACGTGCACTGATTCTTCACTCATCCTTCTCGATTGCGCGCGGGGCAAACAATGGGCACGGCTCGCGCCCCACATATTTTTTTCCCCAGTGCACAATCAAAAGAAAAAAAGATCAAGTAAAAAACAAAACAATTTACGAGTGCTGCGTTCGCGCGTTTGGCTTCACCGATTGAACACGAGCCCCGGCCGAATGCTGACGCCATGTTCGGTTACGTGGGCAGAGCGCTGCGTCAAACACACAAACAAACGATCGCTGGCGATGTCGTCCTCAACTGTGTAGTTCTCGATTTAGCCACCAGGGGCGCCACGATTCGATCTCCTCCTTCCCGATAGTCGCTCGCACTTTAACAATCCGCAGGGCGTCGCTGTTCCGGAAGACTTTCGCTCCGCAGCCAATCAGATTGCGGCATCGGCTGATAAGAGCGAACCAATCGCGAAGCAGGAAGCGTGGTTATAATAATAAGAGGCCTATTATTATAACCACGCTTGCTGCTGACAGTTTAATAAACTCAAGGCGAGGCGCTTTGAGTTTATAACTGTCGGCGACTACAGCACCTTTTGGAATTCTCTTATTGCCTCTGATTGCTATATCATTTCGTTAAAAGTCCTACTTTCCTCTGTAACGCCTACAGAATAATTTCTAAAGGTAAATAAATACCTTTAGAAATTATTTTAATACTAATGGGAACATGTAAACTGTACATTTTTGTTACTTTTACTTTATGAGAAGCGCAGGCTGTAACTGATATTAAAGCCTTCGATTCTCATCAAAGTTAATGGATTAAACTATTGTGTAAAAGTGAATGCATTTGAGTACTGATTTGCGTGCCTGTGTTAATTCACAATTGTCCTCAATAAATTGTGTCTTGATGTGTGTGTGTGATTTTTTATGTGGTAAGTGCAATCGTTTTATTTTACTGTTGTCGCGGTTTTTTTCGGTAGGATTTTATCATGTCTAGAAAAGGACATTATGATCCATATTAAAAGCATGAATTATTATTAATATTATTAGTAGTAATGCTTGTTAGTATTAAGACCCAAATCTTTCTAGGCACCGAATGAACATATGCTAATGATGTTTATCACTAACGCTCGCTTCTCCACATTATAGTGTGCATAAATATATTGCCTGTCACAAGATACACATGTATGAAAGTAAAACTTATTACCATCCGTTTCGCTCGTCCAATATTGAATCGTTTTATTCGTGTCCGGGACATGCAACAATTAGAGGGGGGGGAGGGGAGGATTCACAACTCCGCCGACCTATTTTCAAAAATAATCAAACACACACAGCGGCGTCAAACCCCACAGCATCGTCGAAATAACGCGCGCGAGTTGTGCATGCAAGGTCCGCTCCAAAAAGATAGCAGTATTATGTCGCAAACGCTGCCGAGGAGAATAAATAAAATAAATAAAGAAGCGTTTTGCGCGCCATGACCTCCGTTGTTGGGACTAAATGCCGCACACCTATATCTGCGGAACGGCTGCGGAATTGTGGAGCAGCTCCCACGGCTGTATCCACACCGCGCGACAGCCCTGCACGTCCTCGTGATAGGATCGGTAAAGAGGAAGAACGAGACGGAATTCACTGTATACACACCCTTTCCCATCATGTCCGACCCCAACCTACGCGATACGTATATCTAGTACGAATCGTTGGAGACGATCAGGTGGATCTAGTAGTGCGTATGGACGCGGCGCTTGTCGTCCGGGCACGTCTCTTTGATCACCGACCAAACCGATCACGCACAGAAGAAATCGCAGGAACACGTGAGGCATTCACTTTGCGCGATTGGTCCAAGTCGGGGATATAGCGAGCGTACAAATTGCCAACGAGCGCCGCGACGAGAATCTTCTGTAACCGCTCAATCGACCCCCCTTTTTCTTTTTCTTTTATTGGCACGGTTAGGGTGTTACTTTTTTGAAGCGTTATAGAGACTCGGCAAGCACAATATTGTTGAGTGGAGTTTACTTTCAAATCACCTGTATATGAAAAAAAAATCGAACTCATTTAAATAATGTTTTAGTTTAACGGACACCATCAACCGCAGTTAAGTGTGGTTATGGCCTCCGAGATTCTTGACGCCCAAAGCTCTTCGCCAGCCATTCCGTTCGTCGGGAGAGACTGACATAGAAGAAAACAAATGGCTCGGGGCTGTTCCCGCCGCGCGGTGGCGCAAAGTAATTGGCCGGAAATCACCATCATCGAGCTTGCTTGGCTTGCCGCCCGGATAAAAGGGATTTACCCGAATTATCCTCGTTGCTTCTCTCCACAACACGCGTTACTTTTTTTCGAGGAAGTGGTAGGTTGAAATTCGAGTGAATTGCTCCTATAAAAACCGGAAAAGATATCGAATAAATGCACGCCTGTTTATTTCCCGACAAACTGCGCGTCCAATCACCCTGGGAGAAAATAGTGCCGAGTCATTAGCGAGTCTCAATAAAGTTGATGACCCAAACATACCCTTTCTGTGGTGAGACTGAGCGGGCGAGATGTCGCGCTCATTATTCCCCCGCAGATCGCTTTACTAGAAGGTAAGAGGGGTTCGGGTTCTTTGGTCTATAATCAATTCTCTTGGGACTTCCTATCACATCGTTTCTTTCGTGATATTTTTGTTCGTTTAATTTTCCCGTCGTTTCCGTTCTGTCGTTTTTCGCTCCTCGTCGTTTCTTTCAAGTGCTCCTCGGACGTCGTCTCACAGTGTCACTTTCCTACCGGCAGGGCGTTGACAGCTTTACTTATTATCAGTGTCAGCTTGCTATACTCTGTTTCACCTTACGATGTACAGCAGAAAAGCCTACAAGCGCGAGCTCCTTGCTCTGGGGCAGATCTCGGGTGCATTGGGGGCAACTGCCAACGCTACGAGCTCGCGCTTCTAGCCTTCGCTGCGGTACAACATAAGGTAAAACGGAGTATAGGGGGCATTCACTGGACGCCATATTTGAGGTCAATGTTTAGAGCGCATGCTCAGAACGAGCTTACATTAATAGCCTGCTAAGACCGGCAATCTTGATGGTGTGGAATGCACGTTGCAAAAGAACTGTGGAAGCTGGCCGTCAGCACGCGCTCAGCAACCACGCACACGGATATGGCCGCCAGTGAATATTCCCTATATAAAACTCGCGTCTTAGGAAAGGCTGGATGAAAGAAAGCACTGCCACAGCCAGCGCACGAGCTGAGCGGCACTTAATTCGCGTTTCAGCGAGCTCGCGCGCAACTGCCTTCGCACTGTTTAGAAAAATACATGTTTT
Organism: Ixodes ricinus; assembly: GCA_037355805.1. Taxonomy (NCBI): domain Eukaryota; kingdom Metazoa; phylum Arthropoda; class Arachnida; order Ixodida; family Ixodidae; genus Ixodes; species Ixodes ricinus. The sequence continues at coordinate 25,408 of JAZHYW010045843.1, forward strand.
CTTCTTTTTTTTACTTTTGTCTTTAGCTACTTAGTATTAGGCGTATCCATAATGGGCGACTAAAAGTAATAAAACGTTTCAACCTGTAAATAGTAAAAAAAAATAGAGGGGAAGAAAAACGGGAATGCGTGACGGTTTCGATTATATCCTAAATGTCTTCTATTGGCGTGGCGACGGCAGAAATGTTTTCGCCCATACTGGAAGTGACAACAATTCAAAATGGCGGCGCCCTCGTGAAAAGCGTCTAAACTGCGTGCACACATTTAACGCTTGAGATGCTTTACCTTATCGCCAACGACGAGCTTGAAATAGAGAAAGAAAATATATAACTTTTTTTTTTGCTCCAGGTCTAGCAGATATACACACAGCAAAACAATAAAGCCATATAAATATAAAACGATACTATTTACGTTCTCCTCCTTTCTTCGTACAATCATCGAATGGAACGGCCTACCACCTGACGTTGTAAATGCTACCACATATTCAGATTTTTGTTTTATGTTGTCGCAGCGGGTGCACCCTGCTTGAAAGTGTTTCAATGTACCACTCCTGTTACGATCTCGCGAGAGATTGACAGTATCAATAAAGAAAGAAAGAAGAAGATACCGGCTCTGCATCAGCACCCTTCTTGCGGAGCTCTGGAGAAGCTATATGCTATACCAACACCACCTAGAGCGAAGGCCGCAGTGCTCGGAGTTGTGACGTCACAGATTCACGACGAGTGGGCCGACCTGAGAGGAAGGCTTCTCCGCAACACATGCTCTTTTTTTTTTTCTTTCTTATATTTGTTTTCCCGAGGACGCCAAGCGGCGCATGCTCCGGCCTTCTTTTGTTTTTGTTTTTAGCTTTCTCCGAGCCCAGGGTTCTCCCGGGGCAGTTGCGCAATGACAATTTTTGCGTCCTTTGCGCACGGCGGCTTGCACAATTCTCGCGGCGGGAGTACGCGAACTGCTCTAACCGTCTCTTTTGTCTTTTGTGTTTGGTGTGCATGGCGGTTAACGCGTGGTGGTTGTCAAGTTACGGGCGGCTTTCGGGCTAGCCATGCCTCATAAATGCTGTGTCCCTGGGTGCCGTGGGAACTATGAAACGTCGTCGAAGAAAGTGTCTGTGTTTAAGTTCCCGGAGGATGAAGAACTGCGAAAAGTATGGGTGCGGGCGATTCCTCGAAAAAACCTGGTTCTATCGACGCATACCAGGGTGAGAACTCTCATATCTTTTCACATTGTTTTTTTAATTATTGAATTTATTTCGTTGATTTTTACGCTGATGTGGCAGCGAAGGCGACAAGCACAAGCTAGCTCTCGCTTTTAATTTTAGAAACGTATCTTTGTAGCGCAAGCTCCCCTTTTCAAAACCGCAGTCAGGAGCCTGTAGCCTTCGCTCTATGTCCCCCTCTTGTTCCTACATCTGTGGCGCATATTATTAAAGGAATCAATGAAATCGTCGAGGTCTCGAAATCTGAAGGAAATTGTAACATGGACGCCGAACAAAGGAACGCGACTCAGAGACGACTTTCAAGAACCATTGACTTCTGCAGAGGACGATCCCAATGTGCATTTTTTGTGCAGTCTTTTCGACTGCCTGGACGCCTGGCTTGACGTATGGGAGAGCGAGAACCTTAACAGTGGCACGCTAACCAAGGAGACTCACGGAGCACTCCGTCAAACAACCCGTGCACTTGTAGAGATCACCGAATACTGCTTCACTGAACTCGGGCTGAACTATGTCCTGCTGGGAAATATTCAGACTGATAGCTTGGAAGACCGTTTCGGGAAGCACAGGCAGCTGGCTGGCTCGCAATATCACATATCTATAAGGCAGCTTTATGAAGGTGAAAATAAGCTGCGACTGCAGAGTACGTTGCCGACAACCCCGTGTGAAGACGAGCGATTGGAGGAGCTTGAAAAACAAGTAGACACGCCACGGCCCAGCTGCAACATAGTATAGTTACAGAAGAGGCAGTGTCACAAGCGATAAATTAGACCCTCCCAGTCCTAGTCTACGAGGCAGGGTACGCAGTTTATGCCGCTTTGAAAAAGCCGAAATGTCAAAAATGCAGGGGGGCGGTTACTGAAGAAGATAAGACGGCGACAGTTTCACAGGAGAACTACTCTCTTCTCAAGGAATTGGATCGAGGGGGCTCCTTTATCCAACTATGTTCGCCGTTAATGCCGTGGCACACAATTACGTTGTTGCTCAAGAACTCTCCAAGCAGGCAGAGTTTCTGAAGGTTCCGATCCAGCGTCAGTTCGTCACCGAGCTTACAATGGAACTGCTGTCTACCAACGAGACTTCTGACTTCGACGCATGTGAAGAAGGACACAAAGTGAGCTCGTGCTGAAGAACTTGTTCTGGTGCAGCGCGAACATTGTGCTGAAAAACTATTGTGGAAGGGTGAACGAAAAGGTTATGAGGCTAATTCCAAGGGAAAGAAAAGAAAATGTGAAACCCTAAAATCTAAATAATTATTTTATATTCAGTGCAGCAGTTGTCATAGCATTATTATTGCGAAGCGGCATTAAAGTCTACATGCCGTACATGTGCTGTGTCTTAGTGTCGCGAAAGCTACAGAGCAGCATCTAAGTTGCTTGTGTTTGAATTGTGTCAAGATGGATACACGAGAATATACAATTTGAAGCTTTCAAAGGTGAGAGAACTTATATTCACAGCACCTATTCGTAGTGTGAATGAACGCGGGTAGATGTGTGCATGAAGCTCCCACAGCTGCATGTGTCCCTTACTGAAAATTATGCTTTAATTAAGTTTGCTAAGTTTGCCTGCACTGGGTCAAATCAAAACTTGTGCACTTCGATCTAGGCGGCGTCTTTCCCTCTTTTTTGTCTTTTCTGCGTTTAATTTTTCGTCTTCGTATCTCAGTCTCGGATTAATTACTTTATGATAAACATTCCTCAGTTCGCCTGCAGTTTTGTTTTTATTATCATGTGTTTACTTCTGGTAAAAAAATACATTTTAACACATTACATTTTTTCGTGCTCTAAAAGTTCACATTTTTTAAATAATCTTTTTCATTAGCTTCACATACGAATTCAGTAACCACACATGTCATCACCAACTTGATTGTTGCTGTTATGCATTTTGGCGGGTCCCATCACTTGCAATAACGTTTCAGGGCATTTATTTTTTGTTTGTTTGTGTCTTCTCACTCCCAGAGATAATTAAAGCACCCAAGATTTTGATGCCTAAAACGAAAACCCAACTCTCTTGAAACGTCGTTAACCTTGTTCTTTCATATCATAAGAATAATTGTACGTCCTAATATGCTGCCCGTGTAACAAAATATGTTTTCCAGTCATATAGATATTTATAAATCCTGTTTTACCAATTAACAAACGTTTGGGTCAATAAAAAATGCCATTCTACGTCGGTAAATCTATGCGCGACGCCTTCAGTGCAGCGCTTTTCCGCGGCGCTCGCCAGCCGACTCGTGTGACGTCACCGAAGGAGCGCTGCGGCCTTCAGCTCTAGGTGGTGTTGGCTATACGGCGAGAAAGTGAGGGAGAGGAGGAGGCGAGAGTGGGAGGGGGCGTCCGAACGCCGAGCTCTGACTTGAATGATTCGTGGTTAGACGCGAAGCTAGCTGCCTTTCTCTCTATTCAAGGTTCAAACACGTTCGAGCGCAAACGCCAAACGCTGGCGTTGGGCAATCGAATGCGTTCGAAGAGCGAATATAGATGCAAAGGCAGCTTGCTTTCCGTCTAAAATCAATCCAACCCCGCGCGATCTCTCCTCCTTTTCTCACTTAGTTTCTCGTCGCACGCGCTCCTTCTGCTGGGCCCACGGTGTAAGATAATACTCTTCAGGTGAGGACAGCGCGCTCCTCGCGCAGTGCAGATAAAGTTCGCTTTTCACTCTCTCTCTTTCTCTTTCTCACTATGGTTTCAAGCGGCGCCGGCAGATGACTCGTCGACCCGTGGGTACCGTGGGCACGGCAAAGACGGCTCGTGCCACCTCACGCTCCACACGCACAGAGCTCCAGCGAGGTTGTCGCTCGTGCAGAAAGACCACGGTGTACCGGGGTGTCATCGCAACGAGATAATTTTTTTTCGCTCTCACACAGTTTCGCCGTTTGGCCACCGGCGACACTGTCAGCCGCGGGCACGGTGGCCGCGGAATAATGCAGCCTTTCGGATGCCCGTCGAACGACCACTATCGATCCCTCGCGCCGCGTTGCCCCGCCGGTCCTCACCTAAAGAGTGTATCTTACACCGTGGCTGGGCCATAGCCTCCCTATTAGCGGCGAGATGTTACGGTGGCGCCCTCGTGGGTTCCTCTCGTGACGTCATGACTTGCGAACACCAAGTTGGATGGTGTTTGTAATGAGCATGTGGAAGCTTGAATCATAGTGCTCGAAACCAACTTTGCCGACACCGTCAAATTGAAGTTCAAGTATTCCTCTTATTTCTGCCCATGAACCTTTGTTTACGTCATAGTCAGCATTTGGCCATCTAAAGGCCGACCACTGACGCTATCGATCCTCACGTCGCCATACTCACAAAGCCTGGCAGTTCGACGACGGAGCCATAGAGTGCCCGGTCGCAGATTTGGAGCGCGAGGATCTGGTAGCACAGAGCATTTTTTCGGGGAACCTGGCCGTCAGCGCACAGCTTTTGCAGCGGCGAGGACCCGAAACATAGTTTTCAATTCACGACGAGAGAAGAGGCGGTAGCGCGAGTAACGCGAGGAGCACGAGCGGACATTCCATCGCTCGGGACAAGTGTGTTTCGGCGCCTCGCCGCAGCGGGGCGCCCGTCACGTGGCTCTCTTCTCATCCGTTGTCTGCCGCTGTACCCTTTCAATTTCGGCGGCCGCTTCTCGTGGCGATCTGTCAGGATTTGTCAATATAGAGGAGGCTATGGCTGTGCAAACGAGCGTTCGGAAAGATCGGAATAGAGCTTTACGCGCCTGGAATCTTGGAGGCCATGGAGTGAGTGAGGTCAGACTTAACTGCGGTTGAGGGTGTCCGACGGCCATCCTCAAGTTGAGTTACGCTTAAATACGCTATAGAAGTTACAGCCAACTGTATATACTCCAGTTAAACAGGCACCCTTAGCCGCGGTTAAGTGTGACCTCCACTTAACTGCAGTTAAGGGTGCGCGTGTAACCAGGTTACAAAAGTCGCATCCTCTTACATACATGCAGCAATCGAGCGCGGCCACGAAGCCGCACGGAACACCGACAAACTTACGGCGCAAAGGCATCCGAAGACGAAGGCGAACTAGCGCCGTATCCTTCCACGCTGCATCGGGAGTCCCAGTATACTTTCTTGCTTCTCGCTCAAAACACCGTGGCGCAGTTCACTCCGCTCACGGTCGACATCGCTCCCCAGACACGACGACATGGAAGTGTGGCAAGCTCTGGAACGCTTCATCGAAGCAGACCCGGAACATACAATCAAAGTGAAAAAAGAAACAAAACAAAAAACGCAAGATTAGCTAAGTACAGTTGCACGTCCCGGGGAAACCCAGCTTTCACTGCCAAGTGTGGAGGAAACCTGGCAGCTGTCCGTTGTCCTCGCTACGCTTTGCAGCCTGCTGCAACGTTAACAACTGCCGAAGAGGTGCGCTGAAATTTTCCAGAGATAAACGACGTCGCCACGGCGATCAGTACAAATTTATCGGTGACCTTTACCTTTGACGTCGTGTATACTGCATGGAACGCAGATGCATAGGAAGCGGAGTCACGTGCTTTAGTTGAGCTTGTTGGTGCATAACACTATGATAGGGCCAGCTGAACGTAGGACATACCGATGGACAGACATCCAGCGGTATGTCTGTGTCATTTTCTCTCTGTATTCTATTTTCCTCAGTTCAGCTTGCCTATATCGTGGTACACGAAGGGATTTCTTGAATTTGTTTAGAAGACATTTAAACAGTCGTTTCGGGGAGTGAAGGAGAACATTGTTGATCAATTTCTCCGCTACATTTAAAGGGACGATGGGACAATTTTTGTACTTTCAGTAAATATCGCTAAGAAATTGCTTCTTCACATTGACACTCTGCTGCCATTTTTAAGGATTGAGGGGGGAGGGGGGGGACTCGTCAAGCGGCGTCTGTGCAGTTTCATCATCATCATCATAATCATCATCGTCATCACCACCATGCATCATCATCAATATCATCATCATTATTATTCTTATTACTATTATCATTATTATTATTATTATTATTATTATTATTATTATTATTATTATTATTATTATTATTATTACCACAAAAAATAAGTGGCTTCGAAATTTAATAACAAAATGCTCCGGAAACTTACGAAACTAATAATGATGCTTTTTTTTAATGTTACTTTATCAAACGTTTCGGTGGTTTGTCTTACGGGAACCTCGCTGTGCTCAGGAATATCGTATTCTGATTACTTTCCACGAAGTTTCGATGTGCATCGTCGCGATCGCGACAGCTCTGGAGAAAAAAATGGGTGGTGGTGTCCTGATCGTCCTGGACAAGGGTCTCGTCTCAACCACGCGTCCGGATTTAAAAAACCATCACGAATCTTTGTGGGTGGAGGTGTGCTGGAACCGCCAAGAGCGTATTTGGATTGGCGTTTTCTTTCTCTCTCCGCAAGTTACTCCGGATGAATTTAGCAATTGCCTCACTAACATAGAAGAAACGGTGAACAAGCTGGGCTCCTTTAAACATTTAATCTTAGGAGACTTTCATGCCCCGGGGATGGACTGTACGAACCTTATCAATTTGTCTAACAACCTTTTTTCTTCGCGCAAGTGCAACCTGCTCTTTATCTTCAGTGCCGCTTTCTTGGAATTAAAATAGTACAATGAAACTTATAACTATCAAGAGAAAATACTCGACTTATGTTTTCCGAACACGAATGACATAACCGTAACCTCTAGTGAAGTACCGATGGTAGCGCTAGATAAATATCGCCCCGCTCTAAATATAGTGTTTCCAATTTTATCAGGCCATCAGCTGTTACCAGATGCAATGTCCTATCGTACAAGAGCTATAACTTTCCCAAGAAAGATTACATCGGACTCTATCACCACTTCTCAGAAGTCTCCTGGTCCCCAACCTCACAATGCCACAAGGTCAATGATGATGACACCAAATTCACTTAAATAATTCAAGAGGGTATGAACAAATATATCCTATTAAAAACAAATCGCAGAGCTAAATTTCCTTACCGGTTTTCAGCTGAGTTATGAACACACTTCAAGCGAAAAAAGTTCCTGAACCAGAAGGGGAACAAAAAGCGGCCTTCTGAAATGGAAATCTGAATTAAAGCATTGCAGAAAAAAATGTAAACTATTATTAAATTGGTATCGCGAGGCGCGTCGAGAAACAGTGGAGTCCGATTTAACTGTAAATCCCCAAATGCTTCTTGCAGTACGTCGGATTGCGTACAGCAAGAACGGGGAGACCAAAGACAATTGTTATAGATGGTGTCGCTGCAAAAAATACATCAGAAATACTTGCTAATCATTTCAGCTCTGTTTTCACTGATCACGTGAATTCCCCTTTCGTGATTCTCATCTGGAAGGACTTGGGGACCTGCTACACTCGATTTGTGTAAACGAAAAAAAGTTGTTGCGGAGTGTATTAAGAAAATGAAACCTAAGCTTCTGGTCATGATAAAGTACTAGCAGCTCTAATTAAAACCTATCGTGATTTATTCACCCCTGTGCTTGTGCAATATTTAATAACTCTTTAAAATCCGGAATATTTCCAGACATGTGGAAGCTCGCTGCAATTGTTCCTGTGCTGAAGTCTGGAAAGACTGGTGTTGTTTCCAATTATAAACCGATCTCCCTTCTCAGTTCCTTCTCGAAGCATTTCGAAACTGTTGATCACAAATGTTTATCTTTTTTATTTAGAAATATAATCATTCCTAATTAGCATGGCCTTGCTCCTGGCAGGTTGACAACAACAAATTTGGTTATTTGTACGTCAACAGTTTCCCGCATTGTCTGTAAGCAAGGTCAACTTGACGTAGTTTATTTTTATTTAAGCAAGGCCTTTGACGTGGTTGACCATGAAATGTTGCTACCTAAATTGCCTTACTACGCTGTTGGTGCAAACGTGATAGAATAGTTTGGAAGTTATCTGCTGAGTGTGAAGGGTTTTGTACGAGTAAATAATATGACATCCACAACCCGGTGTGCCTCAAAGATCTGTTTTAGGCCCTCTACTCTTTTTTTCAATGATATCCCTCTTGTTATCTCACACTCCTCATTCCTCCATTACGTCGATGACATTCAAATATACCGTGAAATTCGAACTCTTGACCACGACGTAAGACCACGGACACTCAGCATTTGGTGTAGGGGAAACAGGATCTGTCTGAACCGTTCAAAAACCAAAGTATTGACATTTTCTCGGAAAACTCAAAATGTCGATTTTCCTTATCGAATTGATGGGGGCTTATGTGGAGCGCAAGTTCGTCTGCTTTTGGTGCAGGGTTGTGGTGACGTCACAAAGACGCCGGGCTCTGATTGGTTGAAGGATAGTGGGTACACCTCAAGGCAGCTTGCTAGAGACTTTTAGGAAACCGTTACCGTGTTCCCCCGTACCTCAGTGCCTGGAACCTTTGAAACATGATTTTAAGCGCGCGCCCCTAAGAGATACCGACCGCGGGATGCGCGCTTAAAAGCATGTTTCAAAGGCTCCAGTATACGCCGAACATTAACGGTTTGCTACACGTCCCTAATAAATCAATGTGGCCATTTATTTTTTCACAAATGACTTGGTTTGGGTTTACTTAGGTTTGTATTTTATATATAAATATATCGATATCTTGAACGCGTATTTGTTTGCGAAAATCAATGCTCATTTTGAAAGTTCAGACATGCTAAATTTAGTTTCAAAAGAAATAAAATTCCAAATGAGTGGGAGGACGGCAGGGTTTCGATGATTGTCGATTGGGACATATTTGAATTTCTCCCAATCGCAAAGTATTAGCGATAAACCAAAAGGACTCTTTTTAAGGTTATCTATGAACAATCTCGTCAAACGAGCTTTTAAATACCGTTTATTGTTTGTAGTCTGGAAACTTGTAAAGTGTCCTAAACGTGCCCCCGGGGACAACGAGTAGAACGTTTGAAGTATCGCATTGAAATTGAGCCACGTAAAGCGCGTGTCCTTGCATTCCAACCATCGCAAATTGGATATTTGTATTTTGTGTTTATACTGAGAAACAACAAAAAAATTATGGAATACGATACATTTTCAAACTTTCTACAAGTTTAGCGCGCTTTAAAAATGCCACTTTTTGTTGTTGTTGATTTTTCACCTCCCATTTTTGTATGTAATTCCTTTAACCTACACCACACCCATACATAGTTCGTGAGTAATCAATGTATAGTATAGGAGGGTCGAGCCTCTCGGCGTGCTTTTCATACTTGTATGTGCCAAGTGTGAAAAAGTCAGAAGGTCCGGAGAAAATGGGAAGGGGGGGGGGAAGGTGCCAGAATTTTAGTGTAGGCACCTTGGTCTTGTGATGTTTCTTTCTTGGATAACTCCAAAACATAGGACCATCATCAAGATATATGCAACAAACAAGTTAAAGTTCGGTCTTTCTGTTGTTTATTGTTTTTCACCTCTTTCTTTTGAGCGTTTCACAGCAAACACCATAAGCTACGGGCTCCAGCAAGCACCGTGGTAGGACGCGTTACAATGTTCCGCAGGAAATAATCGGAGTATATATAGAGCGCACGTCAGCTGCTTCGCTTGGACGCTGATACCGGCTGACATGAAGGCCATAGCCTTAGGCGTTTGTCAGGTTATGCACGAGCTGTATGCACCTTGAGCTCACTGCTGGCTTGGGTGTGGTCAAAGACCTCTGGTGAGAGTGTTGCCTTCGGCGACATCAAGACTTCAATCGCAAACTAATCAAATCGCGACATCAAACGTGACTTTACGCACGAACCGACTGCGACGCCGTTCCGACGTCAGACCAACGATTGCGTCTGGTCGGAGTGGCCGCAGTGACGTACAACCTCCGACTGCAGACGTCTTAAATGCCTGCCAAGACAAGACACATTTTAAATGTTCCTTCCGGCGGGCGCCAGCAGAGACATTAATAACGAAATCCAAGTAAACAATACGGAGGAGGGAAACAAATATCCCCATCCCCCTTTCCCATCTCCGGAATAGTTCCGATGCATCTAGCTGGAGCACTGTGGAAGCCATGCTAGCCCTAACAGTGTACCATAAAATAGTTGACGCCTAGTATAGTACACCAAGAGGAACGCCATTCTTGATACTCAGCAACGTTCTGACAACAATTTTCTTAGCTTTCTTTACGAACTAAACAACAAGGCAAGAACGGTTTCAAGGAACGCTTAACCGGTAACCGAAATTTAAAAACCGAAACCGAAAATAGCCGAAACGAAACCAATTTCATAAATATAACGGTAACCGTAACGATAACCGAACTGTTATTATTTTCAGTGTGAGTCCCTGTTTAAAACGAAACTTCATAAAAAAAAAAAAAAACACTTCGTCAGTTTTTTTTTTTTTTGCAAGATTTGCGTTTATTGAAAACACTGCCTCGCAGACTACTCAATGCGCCTTGTCGCATTGCGCATTCAGTAAAGCTTTTTCTTCTTTTTTTTTTTGTAGGCGGGATCTTTGTTAGAGTTCTTATGTTGCATTGGACCACAAACACCTATCCACTGTGCACGTTTTCACAGACTAAGGCTCCGGTTCTACGAAGGACTATAGTCACAAGGAAACGTGCCAATATGTTTCCAAATCCACAGAGCCGTATATTGGGAGAGTTTGGCCATTGGGAGGAGCAAAGGCCGCCGCCAGCGCCGAATATTCACCCCGCGGTTATAGCGTAAACTAAGAGTGCGACACAGCGTCGACCAATCAGCAGACCGCGGCGTCACAATATTGGAAACGACATTTAAAGCGTGAAATAGAAGCGTTCCATCTCGGCGTCTCGTTGACAATGGCGTCAATAGCAAATCAGCAGCAATGATCGCAACTACGCAGTTTGCTCTGGTTTGGAGCGCACGCGTTCGTTTATTCTACCATCGAATATGGACGTGACGAAAACATCACATGCGCCACATTTTCAGTACCCAAGAGGTATACCTTTTTTACTCTATAGCGACGCTAAAACGGCTTACATTAGCCGAGTGCCATTTTTAGAGCTCACGACCACCACTAGGGGCCGTTTCGCGGCCTGTGGTTGGCCACCAGATGCTCGCCTATTGAAACCAATGACTGACCAAACTCCCCCAATACACGGCTCTGCAAATCCACAGCCGAGCGCGCCATCTTCACAGCCCAGCACGCGCGTGTTCGTGGCATTGGAAAGTGATCACGATGGCCCCGGCCAGAAGCGAAACCATCTAGAATAATGAGGGCCTCCGAAGGCCCAGCACACTTCCTCCGTGAAACGTCATCACAGTCGGATGGCTCCCACTCAGCAAACGAACCCGAGCCCGATGCCGGGCGCCCTTCGACGCGTTGATTGGACACGAGGTCTAGCCGAGCACTGTCGCAGCATTCGCGTCCAATCCGCGTCTTCGTTCGATCTCGCCATGATGACGTCTAAATTCTAGTGCGCAGACACTTCGATTATTCTAGGTGGTGTTGCCAGTAGTCCTTTAAAAATAAAAACGATTCTGGAAGTGATTTTTCCGGACACTCACGCTACTGTCCATGTAGTGGCGCTTTCTCATTTTCCGTGGGCAACGCGCTGAGGTATACAGTCGCTGACGGCATATATTAAGAAAAGGGCGGAGCGTGACAAGCACCGGGCATCTCATTGTCGCTTGGCAGCCAATCAGAAGGCGGGATTCGCTGATAAGAGCACCGAAGAACGAATCGCGAACATCAATGAGCCACGCGTTTCTTTCAGTGAGAGCCGCTAAAGAAGCTACGTGTACGCTACCAGCACCCCACTCTCTGACTATCTTGTGGTCGCCGCCTTTTTGGTGCATAGTTCAGAGAGGGTGCAACTGGCAACAATGACGGGGAAAAAAAGGCAAAAAAGGAATTTTTCTTTTTTTGCCCGATTTATTAAAGCTTATTTTTGGTGATATCCCACATTGCCTGGTGATAATTAGGAGAGAAAATCGGTCTGAGAGGGGCTGGAGAGGCATACACTCTTGAAAAATTTCTGTGCGTCTACTTTCACGCACGACACTCGGAGAGCTCAATCACCGCAACTTACAAGGCAGCTCAGCGAATGACGATGCCAGAAACATATGTTTAGACGAAAAAACGCAGTCTGAGTTGTGACATTAAGCAATGCAAGCGTGACGTTTTGCATTGCTTAATGTCACAACTCAGACTGCGTTTTTTGGTCTAAACATATGTTTCCGCATCGTCATTCGCTGAGCTGCCTCCTGTGGTTGCGGTGATTGGCTCTCGAGTGTTGTGCGGGAAAGTAGACGCACAGACATTTTTAAGAGTGTATGTTTTCTCTTTTAGACTCGGGTATAGGTGGCGCAAGCTACCTCCCATTACGAAGGACACAGCCATTAACGTCTATCCATTCAACTTCCAGAGCTATAGACGTTTGCAAGTCCGGCCTCTTGGCGTCGCCATCTTGCTGCTGGTGTGGGCAGATCGTCTGATAGTCAAGCATTGTTGCTGAGCCCGTGGTGAGTACGCCTCCGCAATGCTTGATTCACTATCGGACGATCTACCCACACCAGCAGCAAGATGGCGACGCCCAGAGGCCGTATACTTTCAAGCGTGTACAGATTCGGTGTTAGGACGCTCAGGCGATATCTTTCATCCCTGTCACGGACCTGTGTTTTCAACCTTTCCGAAGGACGGAAAAGCGTTTCCTGCGATTTGAGAAAAAGATTTAAGCTAACTGGCAACATTGATTTTCAGCTGCAAGATGGCTGTCGCTACTCTGAAGCGTATATATATATACCTTATCTAGTGACTCCGAGGACGAGGTCAAAGGTGCGCTAACTTCCCCCAGCTTGTGTGGAACAAACACGCTACCTGTAATGCCAAGCTAGAGTTTCTTGGTGGGTTTTGCCGCGGCAATGGAGGCCGTTCAACTTTCCTCGAAACTTTCGGTCTAATCTCAGTTTTTAATTGGTGCGTCGTTTGTTGCTTGTTATTTGTTGTTGACGATTAAGTTCAAGGAACAGATTCATTGCCGTGGCCTCGAGAGGCCAATAGACTCTTTTCCAATGTCCGCTCCATCGCCTGTCCGTCATTGCTTGATCACGTACTCTGAGCACGTAACGGGCACGAGGGCCGAGTCATCGTTCGGCGTGAACTCGGAGCCAATCACACGCTACGTGTCCGAGCAATGGCGATTGCCAATGTAAATTTTATGAACGATTTCAAGTAGAGCCTGCCTTGACGCCGAACACTGCCCTCCGATCTTAAAAGATGCCTCCTCGATATGTCGACCGGTAGTCCGTCACCCTTAACCGCAGTTAAGTATGGTTTCGGTCACACTTAACCGCAATTAGAGGTGCCCGTGTCATGCTATGTTTACAGTAGTGATGGGCCGAACTTTTGCCGAATCGAAAATTCGGCGCCCAATCTTGGGATTCGGCAGATTGGGCAAAAATAATTTTGCCAGACTTCAAAATTGTATATTTCTGTTTTTTCTTTTTAATTTTTTTTTGGAGCGAAAAACGTTTTTGCCTTTTTAATATTTATAATGCACATTGACACAGTTATTTATAAATAAGGTGCTATTATATAAAGATAATTGTATCCGTGTCATTTTTGTGTGTTTACTAGCAATTTTACAGTTTCGGTTTTGAGGCCTCATCAGCGCATGCCTGCAAGCGTGTACATTGTTCAAATAAAGGCTGTGTTCTTACTTTCTCTGCCAGTCACCGTTCTGTGAGCGAAATTTAATATAACGGCTGCTGAGCCTTCACCAGAAGAGATAACAACATTATTGTAAAATATTGTTTTCGATTTGAGTCATTTGACGCCAGCTTTGCATGTAAGTGTGCGTCCCCCAGTGGCGTCACAAGGGGGGGGGGGGGGGGCGGACCGCCCGGGTGCAGGGCTCAGGGGGGTGTCGCGGCGGGCCACGAGAGCGGGGGAGTCGCGGCGGGCCGCGCGAAAGCGGGGGGGGGGTCGAGTCGCGGTGGGCCACGCGAGAGCGTGGGGGGGGGGGGGGGGGGGTCGCGGCGGGCTACCGCCCCGGGTGCCGCTGACCATCGTGACGCCACTGGCGTCCCTTATTCGCAACGTCTTTTAAAATGCCAGTTTCCGATGTTATAAGGACACAAGTGGACGTTTAGGAAGATGGGAAGAGTTAGGAATGTCACACAGGCTGACAAACACAGTTACCATGTCGCCTACTCCGCACCTCGCCGTAACCACCGGTAGTACTACCAGTACTACACTGTACGATGGTAATCTCACGACCACACGGCGTCCATTTGCAATCCATGGCCCTGTCGCGTTCTCGCGCGTGTGCAGACGTTTGCCGAATCTTTGCCGAACATTCCTTCAAAAGTTCGGCATGTGCCGAACTTTGTCGAATCTGAAGTTCGGCAGATTTGGATTGGTCCATCACTAGTTCAAACTATACAGACGCAACGCGCCCATCTTTCATAACACACGCAGGGAAGATGGGGCACTTCTGCATTTGAGAAAAAACGCTTGAATAGCGTTCATTTGGCCTTTAGAATAACAGATATCACAATTATATTTCAATGCGACGCGCCGGAGAGCCATAAGAGCAATTTCAAAATAGGGCTGAAGCCCCGCCTCCCTAGCCTTGGGCAGCCAAAAGATCCGTCGATGACGTCACGTACAGCGACTTTCTTTCGCGTTTTCTCGCGTTTCACACTACTTGCGCAGCAAAAGGTTTGGGTATTCGGGTTCACGGGGTAAAAATACACTAAAATTCACTTCTAACTCATTTTTTTCAAGAAGTTCCCCATCTTCCCTTTAAGCGCACTAAGCGGAATACGTTTTCCGTGTGTTATGAAAGATCGACAGGTGGCATCCGTAGTGTGAAAATAGCATAACTATAGGGTAAAGCATTATGTGAGTTCAGATAAGCAACTTTTAGCGACTTTAATTGAAACGCCCGATGGCCGTAGCAATCAACTGCTGAGAATCGAAGGATTCCGACATACTTTAAAATAATTTGAGTATAATTCACGTTTTTAAATACATCAAATTAATTCGCAAAACGAAACGATGACACGCTTAGCCACAGCGTTGCGTTCTGCACGTAATCTCAGTACAAAAGATTTTTTTTAGTTTTTATGTGAGGTTTGGTGATTCACTAGACGAAAATGGTGCTCTTCTGGAACGTAGACGAGCGGCCACCTTTAATTACGTGGCTGCCTCATCCTCTCCTCTATATAATATCTGGAGCTTCCGCGAGGCGCTTGGGAGAGCGGTGCAATCAACGGAGGGAAGTGGGCAAATGACGAAACTGAAAATGTGTCTCGACCTAAGAAAAAAAAAAAGTACAGTTTGCGCAGTGCCAGAACGCAGACTGTCTTTTCTTTTTAGGTCTAAACATATTTTTGGCGTCGTCATTCTCCATGAAAGTGCACCGATTGGCTCTCCCAAGCGCTTTGCGGAAAAGCCGACACTCCAGGTTTCGTAGATTGGACAAGGATAAACACAATCAACAGACCTCATTTACGTTGTCGTCTGCATAACCCTGCTCCTCCCCTTCGATGAGTCAGGTCTCACTGCATCATACTCACAGCGTCGAAAAAAAAAATCCGCCAAGTTTATTGCACAGTTTGGCGGTAACCGTTCACTCCCCCTGTTCTATCTGCGTAAAGACTCCATCGTTCAAGCGGCGATGGGACACGCTCAGGATGCCTTCATGTGCTCTTTGCTTACAGTGATGACAATTCGGACCGTTTTGTTCGCGATATTTTTGTTCTTTTTTGTTCTGAAGCGTGTGAAACCGCGTCTCCTGGCACGAGCTTCTGCAGGAGATCAAACTATAGGGGGCGCTTTATCGACCCTGTTGTTAGGGTGCCTCCATCTGCCGGCCGCTTCCGCTGACAGGGTGGAGACACCAATGGAGCCAATGGAACGCCACAATATGGCGCCTGAGGTCAGTATTAGCTCCACATTGGGTGTGGGTCCTGTAGAGTGTGTGTGACAAAGTCGTGGTGCAAAAACGTTGTGTTTAGCGAAAGTTCCGGAAAGATGGACGCAATATGACGCCAGTGAGAGCATCGCAAAGTTCGCCACAAAATGGCGGGTGTCTCCACCATGTCAGCGGAGCGGCCGGCAAATGGAGGCACCCTACCTGTTGTCCCGACAGCCCGGTGTTTACCAACACAGTATAACAGAGAAATTGAATATTGCCAAGCACACTAGCACGGTCTGGGCACGAACGCTTCGCTCTGACCAGTGCTTTAGTCGCACCAGGAGCGGCCTTCGAATCGTCATCCTCGATTTCTCTGATCAAAGAACAAGAAAATAGGTTTGTTGTCCCCACAGCTGAACCGTACCGCTAGGGGTGTGACTGTTTGATCTCCTCCCCTATTTCGTTGCCGGCTATTTTTTTATTTATTTTTTTTTGTGTGAGGTCGTGCAACGTTGAGCCGTGCCGTCGGCATCAGGTATACTACAAAAATAGCAACACCCTAAACAGGACGTAACGAGAGGTTTAGAAAATATGAGGCTCTAACACGTTGGGGCCCACAAGCAGTTTGGGGCGTCGCAATGGGTATGCGCAGAGGTCCCGCGCATGCTCTGTGCGCACCCCCAAGCTGCTCGGTGCACCCAAAACACTTCGGCCCCCTATCCTAAAACTCTTTATTGAGGTACCTTAGACGCGTTATTCGAGGCCAGTTTCCTACGCTCGCGCGACCTCTTGACGATCGGCGACTATACGGAAGTGCGGCACGGGAAGGCTTGCCGAGTTCTTTATTTAGGTCCGCGGGTTTATTGTTGCGTTCGTTAACTTGTTTGATAATTTTTGCACTCCCCTTCCGGCACGAAACGAGAGAGCGGAAGAACAAACGGGTAAACAGACCGCCAAGGAAAGAGATAAAGCCGTCAACACGGGCCAATCGGAAGGGGAAAGGGGGCTTGAGATTGCACCCTTTCGCCCTGTTTTTCCGATACCAGCATCTGCGCTCCTCGTAAACATTGCGACCGAACAGATGGCTCCGCTCGCAGCTCGCACCCGTGTCTGGAACGCGAGCATGGCCGGTGCGTTCAGCGTCCTCTGGTATGAGCGCAGTCAAAACTTCATCGTCATACCTCTACATCTTCCAGGCCTTTAGGATTTTCAAATGACCTTTCGATGCACAGCACCGGCCCCCGAATACTCAAACAGCTCTTGCGACCTGAGTTCGACTCCGCTGAGCCAAGCAGCTAAACAGCGCGTTTGTACCGTCTGACCAAGGGCCACGTGCTTAGCGATCTCCTTAGGACGAGCTCCGCTGCGAGCGGAGCTGGTCCTAAGCGATCGCAAGAGGCTTAAAAGCCGGTTTGGTCTCTCGCATTCGAATTCGTCAAGACTGTCCACGTTACGAAATCGCAAGAGGCTTAAAAACCGGTTTGGTCTCTAACATCGGTCTCTTCGGTCGCAAGAGTGCTGAACGGGCCTTTAAGCTCTGCAGTGCCAGACAGCGCAAGTAAATTTCATTCAGACGATGTTTGCGGCGATTGAAGTCTCGTAGCTCGTTCAAACGCATAAATCACGTTCACGCCAACAAACATATATATTTTGTCGATATAAATAATTTTCGAAACTTCTTCTGAAGCAAACAAAATATTAAAAAAGACAAATGACGAGTTCAGTCGAGTGATTACAACAAAGTCCACTTTAAGCCCAAGCAAAGTGGCTTTTTTGGCAATTAGCGGAAACCCTGAGCGTTCTCCCGCTCACTCAATCCTAACGTTGCTGTGCTCCCGCTCCTTTCCGTGCTTCTGTTACGCTTTTGCCACTGTTCGGTTCGGCGTAGTGCTCGCGCTTGAGTTTCATCGCAAGCGTCGGAAGTTCCTCCAGCCGATCCTCCCAAAGTCGCATCAGCGCCCAGGTCGCCTCAACGCTCCAATGGAAGCGCGGCGACCCCTTCCTAGCTCGTGGACGCTCTTCCGTCGTTCGACATATCACACGACGCGAGAGTTATAGTCCGTTGCAACCTAAGAACGAAGGGCGAGGGGAAAGACGGGCCGGGGAAGAGGAAGCAGACGGAACGCTGGAGAGAGAGGGAGGATACCTCCTTCTCTTCTCCAGCGTTCCGTCTGCTTCCTCCTCCCCGGTCCGTCTTTCCCCTCGCCCTTCGTTCTTAGGTTGCAACGACTATAGATACAGAAATATGTGGTACTAAAAGATACAGAAATATATGGGTACTAAAAATATTAAATTTACAAAGTACAGTTAGCAATACACTAGTAAAGGATGATCAAAATATAAAGTAGCGAAATAAAAGCTAAATAACTATGTTTGTAAGGAAAATGGAGAGGAGGAAATCCGAAGTGCCGAAGCGGACGATGCGAGCAGGCGAGCATGCAGCGGGACGACGAGGCCTACTACTAGATAGCTGGGGCCGTGAGTGCAGAAAACTACTAGTAGAGCGAGGTCTGTACAGAATATACGTGAAACACGCTGTTTTTCAAAATAAACATGCAAAAACATTGATTTTAGATATCAGTACGATCGTTTATTTCAATTCGCGTAGACCGCTGCTGACGAGAGTATACGCCTTTAGCAGCCGTAAAGGAGTGGCGGGAACTCAGGTTCACGAAAAGAACGTTTACGCTAAATGCCATTTGAGTTGCCATGTGCTACTGCTGAAATGACATTTACACTAAAGGACCTTTGGCGTAAAGGTCCTTTTAGGTGCCCGTCTGACAAGGCATCCATAACTACAGTTAAGCTAACTGCAGTTACTCTAAACTGAAGTTTCGCGCAGTAATACCCCTGTTACACGGGCATGCATAACCGCAGTTAAGCTAACTGCAGTTACTCCAAACTGAAGTTTTGCGCTGACCAAACTGCGATGCGCACGAAACCGTGGTTAGCGCAAACTGAGCTCCGCGATCTCAGTTTGGGCTCACTAACTGAGCTAAAGATAGCGGCGACCGCAGCATTGCCGTCTATCGAAGCACTATAACTATTTCGGAATGCCAGGATATACCCTTAGAAAGAACCGTGGAGACAAATGTCGCAGAAAGAGACATGTCTCGGAGACAGATATGCAGCAAAAGCAATATAGCTATTGCTAAATTACCCAAGCATCAAGGACATTGCAGGGAACGGTGTTCCACGTGCCGTACGCGCACGCCTTCCCCGTATAAAAGATTCGAAGAAAATAAGCAAAATAAAGCGTTGATGAACGCGCGAGCAAGATGCCAGTTGTTTTAGGCTTTTGCTTTAGAACAGTTACTCTAGCAAACGCCAGTACGTGCGGCGCGTGGAGCACCATTCCCTGCATTCTCTTTGATGCTTGGGTAATTTATCAATAGGTCTATTACGCCATGTCGTGGGACAGGGCGAAGCCCGCATTCTTCGGACGCTGCCATTGATTCTGGTCGATGGCAGTGCGGGTGCGGCTTCCCTCATGACGCCCATGTTTTTTTTTTTGTTTTTAATTTATTTTAAGGGGTCTTGATAAGTGTTTTCTACGCGCCACAAATCATGCCGGCCAAAGTGAATCAAAGTATGGGTCAAAATATTCGTTTTAAACAGTTATAATGGGTATTAAAAAAATGTGTTCTTGATCAGAACACGGGACATTGCACTTGGTTTCGTTTTGGCTTCAATCCTTCAACTGCAAAGCAAAATGGCCGTGTAACCGCTCATTCACACTGGAAGCGGATCCGCGTTCGCAAAGCGGTTGCGAACGCGGTTGTATAAAGATCCAGTACAATTGCACGCGCACTCGATGACATCAAGTGCGCGTGCAATTACGTGGATCTTTATACAACCGCGTTCGCAACCGCTTTGCGAACGCGGATCCGCTTCCAGTGTGAATGAGCGGTAACACTCATCTCAGTTCAGTTTGGCCAAACCACGGTTAGCAGCCGCTAACTGCCGTTTGCCTAACCACAGTTTCAACAGCCCGAGCAACTAGAGCTTAAAGAAAAACTAAAAGAAAAAACAATTTTTTTTCATTAGTTTGGTTGGGACACGCGCGTCAAAAAATAACTTTTACGCGAAACAAAAAAAAATTGTTAGAGGAATATTGATGGCGCGAGACGCGATTTAGTCGGCAGCAACGTTACTAGAACTCTCAGTTGGGAAACTCACCGTTGAAACCTGGGCCGCTGGCGTCCACCGAGACCGAGCTAAATGCGACAACAGCGCCACTCTGTATCATTTGTGATAACTGTAGTGGCCTTGAGCTTTTAGAAAGCATGTTTTTGCGTAAAAACCAACGAAAAAAACTCTTTTGTAGTAACGTTTATTGGAGATTAGTACAAAACGGGGGGCGCGTGTTGTTTTCTAAAATCTTTAGTTTGCAAGTTTTGCAGTACAATTAATATTGTTTTTATACAACCGTGCCTCAGCGGTGATTTCAGGTAGCGCGTCCCGAGCTAGGCGCATATTAACCTAGTAGTTAACCGCGGCGCGTCCGCCTGGGAGTCGGGGAGGTACCTCAAAGCCCTTTCCACAGTATCCGTTCTGGCCCCAAAATGGCCGATTACAATGATTATAGAAGTCGCGTGCAGTTCCTCGACTGGCCGCTGCGGGAGAAGTGGCGGTGTTGTGATCGCCATTAGCTCGGTTCTCGTGGACGGATCGGTGCCACTTTTTCAGAGCAGTCTCTATGGCAGTTTCCCAACTGAGTGGTTCTAGTAACGTTGGTCGGCAGTCAGCTCCTTTTTACTTCTTTTCTCTCTCGGCATTTCGGGCGCGTGGAGGAGATGTGGAGCGGCTCCGCCTTCACGACCGAGATGGTCATTCCGGAATGACCAGTGACGTCATGGACTTCGCGCGGAATTTCAAATAAATGTAGCCGTCAATATTGCGTTAAAAAATATTCGCGTAAAATTTGTTTTTTGACACGCGCGTCCCAATTAGACTGTTTAAAAAAAATTATCTTTTCAGGGGTTTCTTAAGCCAACGAGGTAGAGGATCTTAGAGCAATAAACTGGCAGCAGAAAGTGACCCCAACCCGGCCGCTGCCGCTGCACATTTTTGACCACTAGACACGTGATCTTGTATAGTTTTACGTCTAGATTTTAACGAAGGACCGCGAACAGATAATTGCTCTTTGGTCTACTATCGGGCAGCTACGCAATGCCTCCGCTAGATGGCCTCAGCCACGGTGCTGTATTTTAGGTTTTTAAACGGAGCTAGACACTTAACTCTGGGGATAACAGCATTGAAAAAATAGTTTATCATGTTTTTACAGCGATCGCAATAGAAATATCGGCTAAGTTTTGCGTAAAAGCTTTAGGATTTGGTACGGTCACGTGCCTAGTGATCAAAATTTCACAACATGGCGGCAGCCAGGGGCGAGTCCCTTTTACCTGGTGAACGGGATACCAGTTTATCGCTCTAAGCCCCTCTACCTCGTTACAAAAAACGCACGATGAATGCGTCATTGGTTTTGTCGATCCTGCGTTTTTGTTTTCTCCTCTAGTCTATAGAAAGAGTTTGTCAAACAAAAGTACTTTTAAAGAGAAGTCCAGCTTCGTGACTCTCATCGCCTTCGTGCACAGAACTATAGGGCTTCATTTTGTTGCTATCGTTGGGTGTATCCAGGTGCGCTGCCATAGCTGCTTACGCCGTTCACCGCCGTCGTTCTGATCTCTTCTGGAACGTTTTGTGGCAGTTCGGAGCTTCGGTGACCGAATTCAGGAGCTTTGCAGAAAAGTTCCGATTCGCATCGTGCCTGACTCGTCTGGCGTCACTTGGAACTTAACAGTAACACGCCAAGTTATGAGTAACATTTCCAAGACTCTGAGGCCGCATTTTTTTTTTTTTAAGTATCGCGTTATTTTTTGGGGGTTTGTTCTATCTGCCAGATTTTGAAAACACCTTTAAACATTCACGCGCAAATCAGTTAGGGAGATATGTTCCATGCTATACTTCGTTTCAGCTTGGTCCAGACGCAGCCGATGCTACAAGCACGAGCGTGTGGCCCTGAACAGTGCCTGTACTGCACGAGCGCGCGTGCTTGGCAGGGACGCTGGAAGCCCGAGCTCGCGCTTGTAGCATCAGCTGCGACTGGACCCAAGCTGAAACGAAGTATAACCACCGCAATTTCTCAATGGCGTAGCGAGCACGTTTCTCTCACAAACTAAACTTTTCTGAGCATGAGCAAAGAGGACGACCTAACCTCGAAACTGAATGAGTGATTATTAAAAACTATGAAACCTCTAGAAAGAACGGTAATTAAACTTGAAAAGCAGCAAAAAAAAATTCCATCGTTCGCATTAAGACAACTTTTCCCGTTTGACAACACCCGCACCCGCTAGACTAGTCTGTTCGCCGGGCGAAAATCAGGCGGTAGACGCTTTCTATATAGTACCAGACAAAGTCTGAACGGCAAGGAAGAGCTTGATCAGTTGTCCCGGATCCAGCGCGAGCTTCCTACACCTTCGATAGTGCTTCGGCGTCTCGTGCACCTCGAGAGCGCTCACCCGAAGCACGCCCGAAGGCAGCGTGCGCTTGCCACTGGAGGCTGGGCGTTCAAAAGAGGCGCCCTGCCTTTCTCGCCTTGTCAGTGACTATGCGGCAGCGCAAGTTTGTCTGCTTCTTTTGCAGGCGGTTGTGGTGACGTCGGAACGCCGAGCTCTGATTGGCTCCGAATCTCATACATGGGTAAATTACTTTCAAAATGTAATTTAATTACAATTATTTTACTCCAACAGTAGTTTAACTACAATTACAATTACTGCTACGCGAAAGTAATTCATTACAATTACAAATTACTTTTAAAAAGTAATGCAATTACTTTACAATTACTTATTTCTGAGAGCTACTCACCTTGGGCCATATAACTTTAAACGAATTATATGGCTGCTGTATAAATGTCACGTATTGCACTTTTATTAAATTTGTTAAATGAACTATAGAACTTAACAGTTTGGAGTACTGAACTCCTTCATTCTTATATTCTCAATAAACAAAAATAAATTTTTATTATACTTTTATTTTATTTTAAAACAAGCTCTTGACAGTCTAAAACCGCGGTTCGTAAAGTTTTTGAATCTCGTCCAACCAGGTTGAGAAACGGTTGAAAGGGTTAGGGGTAGGAGCAAACAGTAAATAATGAAAATTTATGCAGAAAGGTAGACAAGGATTGGGAGAGGGAAGAGCAGTGTAGCAACAGCGGTTGAAAGTAAGGTGGGGTGAGTCGTGTTAACGAGACCTGCTCCTTCTTCGCCTCGATGCTACGAACAGACAATCTAGAGTATAGGGACATGAAGAACTCATAAAGAAAATAGAATAATTTCATGGACAATAAAATCCCCAACCTTGACTGGAATATGTAAGCGAATATGCTATACTTCGTCTCACCCTAGCATGGACTAACCGCGAAGGCTGTGACTGCCTTGACTAGAGCACTTGCTGCACGAGCGCTCGTGCAGCCGCCGCGGCTTCATTCAAAGCGACTAGCTCGCGTTTTACGCACGCGCGGCTAACAATAGTCCATACTAAGGTGAGACGAAGTATAGCGACGAAGACGCGTAAGGAGAACCTCGAACCTCCCCGCCTCGACCGGATGATGCCATCGGAGCCCAACCAGCTCGACTTCGAACCCTGCTGCCCCCTGGCGGGAATGAGAAATAAGAGAGACCCCTAGGAACACGAGCAACAGGGAGCGAACGAGACGAATGAGACAGATTTCAACTGCGATCCGAACAAAAGCCGACGTGAATGTAGCCCTCATTTATCAAATTATTTCTCAAATTTTTCGTTAAATCGTTTTACAGTATACAAAACCGTTCATTCCGTTCCATCCCAGCCTCTCTTTCCCATTCCTCATTTCTCTCCTTTTGATCAGGTTGGGATACACTCTCTCCCTGTCGCTTTGGCTGTACTGCCGTCCCCGTGGTCAGGGAGGAAAAGCGCCGGCGCCGTAAAATCTTGCAAAGTAATTGTGCCTGAAATTTTGCAATTACTGACACTAGAAAGTAATTAAATTACAATACAATTCCTTTTAGCTAAAAGTAATTAATTACAATTACCAATTACCAGGAAAAGTAATTAAATTACAGTAATTCAATTACTGTAATTGAATTACTACCCAAGTATGGCTCCGGTCGAAGGATAGTGGGTAGACCCCAAGGCAGCCTGCTTTCACATCTACCCCCTATCCTTCGATCAGAGCCAATCAGAGCTCGGCGTTCTGACGTCACCACAACCCCCTGCAAAAGAAGCAGACGAACTTATGCTCCGCACTGGTGACGAGATTAAGACGAGATGTTTCGGTGTCTCCCTCTTGTGGTTCCCGCGACTTCACGACCAGGATTATCAATTTGCCAGCGACAATTTCGACGGTGTGCGTAAAAAGCACGGTATAAGCTAACTCGGAGTTGTCGCGTCCTTAGACCAGCATCGTCGAAGTTGACAGTCTGAAATTGCTCTTATTTCCACTGAATGAAAGTAGAATTCATTGTACTCAAGACGTCATAGTTGGCGTACGTCCAATCGT
Organism: Ixodes ricinus; assembly: GCA_037355805.1. NCBI lineage: Eukaryota > Metazoa > Arthropoda > Arachnida > Ixodida > Ixodidae > Ixodes > Ixodes ricinus. The sequence continues at coordinate 49,952 of JAZHYW010045843.1, forward strand.
GGAAGGCCGACCACAGCGATGCTTCTGGACGCGCACGTCGCCAGTAGACGCCATGTTGCGGCATCTGACTACTCCAGCGGTCCCATGATGACTATCGATGACTGGAGTCACCTATCTAGAAACAAACGCGCTGTGCTCTGTTCGGGTTTCCTTCTAGACTTCGGCTCCAGGATTACACGTCTCCGGTTGCTAACCTGACAAGCACAGCAGGTTCAGAGAACAATAGAAGAGAACAAAAACACGTCGTTAAGCTTCGCGCAGCCATTGTAATCTCTCCAATGCACCATTTGCCTAACACCTCTCGGGGTAAAGCCCACTGCTGAATTATCTACGCATGTCACGAACACGAACACGCTTCCTTTTATAAAATATTAAATTAAAAAAACGATAAAGTTAGCAAGGTAGCAGATTAGTTTTCCCGCCCCTAAATGTTTTCGCTATTTAATATACAGTGTGTTAGGTTTTAATTCAAACAGATAGAGAGGACGACAGTTACAAGAATGCCGTATTCCCTCTGTGTTCATGAGGCTCGGCGGACATTAGATGCTGGGATAGCAGTCGAGATAAATTGAGTAATTACGCAAATTTGTTAATTCCCTTTTAATTTATGATTTAATGGGTCACGTAACTTATGTTATAACTCCGTCTTTTAGCCGTCTGTTGGCGTGTTGAACTTTAGCAGACGGTATTCGGAAAATGGCGTCGACTATTGCTGGCTTCAGACGCTGCGTTCGCGTACATGCGTCTATTCCGGAGATACTTCGTTGCCATGGTGACGGTGATTATAGCAGACGGACTTTTATCGTGCGGAAGGACATGGCGATGTCGTGACATCAGTTGCGTGCTTGGTTACTTTCGCCGTGCTTTTCAATGGACGGAACGTGAAGAAAGAGTTCGAAATAAGGACTTAACAGATCCAGCGCCTAAATACCTTGACGAGCCTTACACGAAAAGCATGTTTCTTAAGTTGCAACTTAGACTAAGATGTTTTTTTCTTTTTTATGTTTCTTTTTACGGCAACATGGGTTTAAGTTACTGATGTGCACGTACTTGTTACGTTCCGCGAATACGTTCATTTTGAGGCCCCAGTCGGACAAACAGGCGGACAATGGCCAAGAGCAGCATGTCAAGCGCGTCCGAAGAAGCACGCAGCTCACCTGTCAGGTGTGAAAACGTAACAGGGGACGTCGTGTCGTGTCACGCGCTGAACGGCTGCGTAAACGAGCTACCTATTTTTTTTTTCTCTCTTTTGAAGTTGACGGCCGCGAGTGACTCAGAGCGAGCACGAAACCGGTGGATGCGACAAGACAATGACTGCGACGCAAAAACCAGCCATCGGGGAAAGAGGAGCGGGAGAGAGAACAGGGCACATAAATAGACGTCGGCGAAATAAGTTTTTTTTTGTTAGTTTTTGTTACGACGTAAGGTTACGTCTGAAAATGGGACACAATGCTCAGAGCATTGCACTCGTTAATTGTAGCTGCTTTTACTGCCGCTGAATAAATTTGTAATTATGAAGAATGCGTTGTAGAGTTGTCCGCGCTCGTTACTCGCGAATGTTTAAAACGCTACAACGTAGACGTGCACTGCGCGACACTGTTAGTGCGAACGCGACATGGGCGCAATTTTGTATTTTACGTTGAAGGACTGTTGGAGATCACAAGTTTGACCGGATGGGTTAGTGCCCAAAATTAGAACTTTCCACCACACAAGTTTTTTCTTCTTTTGTTTTTAATTTTGAGGCAGAAAAGAAAACAGAAAACTGGGGGTCGCTCGTTCGCGCTAACAGTGTAGCGCCGTGTACATCCAGGTCAATCGAAAGAGATGCGAACTCTTCAAAATGCTTGCCGCCATGAGTCGCTTCTCTTCATTGATAAACTTAATGCTTCACGTTTCACACAAGCAGCTGACAATCATTGTCATGTGAACGCACGAAACACGTGCACGGGCGAATCCTTCGACTCAATTTAGTTTCACATCCTTTTTTTTTATGCAGATTTTTATTTTGCGTTTTGGCGCATCTTTTGCTACTTGTAACTGAAACGCGCGAAGGGACCTCTCCATTCTTGGTGATCCGATCCAAATTCCCGATGACAGGTTGCTTCATCAAGACATTTCTTGAATACCGAGATTTGGTTATCCGCACACTGGCGAAGCAAGCGCACTTCTTCGCACCGTCACCACATGCGACGTCGGTGCTTAACGGCACTGAAAAATTGATTTTCTGTCTTAAAACATGCAAGAACCACAATTCCATTGTAAGAGATTTGTGGAGCTAAGTATGATTGATCAGTTGATTACATATAAAGTGCCAAAGACGCCGCTTATAATGCCGAGGAACGCTTTCAGTGCGATGATGCTCCATAGCGATCTTGGCGCGACTGGTTTAGAACGACCCTTTCGAAGCTTCGAAGATTTGAATGGACTAAGATGGCGATTGGCCATGGCAACTGAGACGGATCAGCCAATCACCTAGCGAGGTTCGGTCGTTCGTATGTTGCTATCTGTTTGTGTCCGGCCAGCAGACAGGGAAGGCAATGGGCGCGTTCAGTAGCCGCCCCGGAGTCAAGGAGTCACTGACTCCTTCCACTGGACGGCCAAAAATCACTTCCGGTGCACGTAACTCCGGGGCTTCGGAAGCTCACCGAGTCTCGAGACGGTGCACGTAGAGTCAAAGGAGCTAAAGATGACGTCATTTCCTGACTGGTGACGATTTCCGGCGAGAAAATCCAGAGACCTCTGACTCGAGTCACTCCGTTCGGATGAAGGGAGGCACTACTGGACGCGCCCAATGGCACTACTTCCCCAGGATCCGGTGACTTTACACTTGCCAAGAACACGTTGAATGCGTCTCACTTAATTCCTAATAGTCAAGATATATCCATGGAAATATTGCATCCTGTATTGTTTAGTGGCCTCTACCACAATAAGAAAAAAAAATCCTTGAAATATGGTGCCAACAAATATGTTTTCCGTCTTCTGATGATGTAGGTCCCGTCTTGTTTTCCGACGCCAAGAGGAAATGAAAAAAAAAAACAATTTCATTTGTTTCTTAGTACAGCGGCACCTTGATACGGTTCAAATGACGCATTTTATTCCCTTTGAGACATAGTTGCTTTTGTGCAGGGCTACACTACATATGTAATCAAACAAAACAAAAAAGCCTTTGCATAAATATACAGTGTACAGTCATAAAGTTGGCAAAAAAAATCGCTGTCACCAGAATTTTAAAAAAAATTCTGTACGAGCATACGTTGTCTTATACTAGGCAGTGGCGTCGGAACAGGGGGGGGGGGGGGGGGGGGGGGCAGACAGGTCAGAGACATTTAATGGAAACAATACGGGGGAGGGGGCGCAAAATCGCCGTTGCTACCCCCCCCCCCCTTACCAACCACCACCACCATCGCACCCCCACCTCCTGAATAGTTCCGACGGCTCTGCTCAGATATAGGCATAGATTAAAACCGTTGTCATCGGTAAGCAAATATTGATATTAGTGGAAGCATCCATGCTCCACTTTTACGTGTACGATCGAACCAATCAACGCAGATTATAGACAATTGCAAGCTTGGCGCGCCATGCTTTGGCGCGTTAATCGCCCGTGGAGTTCAAGCTTGAACGGGCCAAGTTTAGCGCCCCTAGGCCCGCGGAAAGCCCGTGGAGTTTCAAGCTTTGGCAAGCTTGAAACCATACGGAGTTCCCCGCACGAGCTGAAACATGGCGGCTGCCAGTCGCCTTGCTCAGATTCGTATATGTAGACAGGTTGGCCATTCATTGGGAAGTATATAGTATATATAGGAGACAAATGAGGAGGCGCCATTGGCCTAAAGCGGGCTGGGCGTGTCCCGGAGCGTCTTCAGAAATTCGAATGGGGGCCAACCAGAAGCCGGAAATATGACCCTGGCGGTGGTCGCGAGAAACAAACTTGGTAAGTGCATCGGAGTAACTCTCGGTGACTGGCAATATGGTGCGCCTGATGTTTCAATCGCGGTCATCCGAAATCATGGTGGAAGAGTGCGACTAGCGGAACGATTGACGTAATGCGTACGCAGGGCGCCGAGGGCCGGGAATCTGCCGTCCGAGCGGTCACACACTCCCCGAGCAAAATAGCGTTCGAGCGGCGCATTCGTTTCTTACATCTTTCTGCATGATCATGATCGAAACATCAGGTGCACCCTATTTTCAACCATAAAGGGTTACTACATTGAACTCTTACGCGCTTATTAAAACGACCAAAACTGTTTCTCGCTCGCTACCACCGCTAAGGGAATCTTTTCGGCTTCTGGTTGGCCAAGAGAGCATGCCAAAGAAGTTGGAGCAGGCCAAGCCCTCTTTCTGCGTCTGATGCACGCCCTGGCTCTGCCCGCGCCTCTTATTGGCCAAACTCTCTGTATACACGGCTCTGGCCTTGCTTGCAATCGTCTATACCGAATATAGGCTACGACGTGCTCGCGCATTCAAGTCTGTTTTGTTCATAATACGCGCATAGCGGGGACCTTGGATATGAAACTGGGGGGTATTTTTGACGACATCGCCTGTCGCCGTTTAAGTCGAGTAACACGTTCCCGATACGAAACGAGTCATCTTGCATCCGTTTCGGCAAGAAAATTCTCGCCAATGCCTGCGTTAAGCATCAGCAGTACGCTACATCGATGACGCGGGCAGTGTCCGGCCAGTTAAATGATCACGCAGTGCCACCACCTGTCTTCGAGCATCACTTGAAACAGGAGCCGATGAAGAAAAGTTGTTCGGATGAGAAGCCGGCAAGTTCCGTCAGCAAGTTGAGGCCTTTGTGAACCTCGTATGCCGTCTGGAGGCCCATGACGTCAGGGAGGTTTTCAGCGGCCGCAGCCTTAGTATTTTCCCTCCTTCTACCAGCCGCTTCGTAGGGTGACATCACAAGAGTGCTTCGGGCGCTCGACAGAGCCGATGAATGAAGATGCGCCAATGTTGTTGTCACCCAAGGCTGCATGTCAGATTTAAATGGCAACGCCGAGGCTGGCAATGGTGAATGACTAGCTTTCTGACACGAAAAAAAAAAAGAAAAAACGGCAGGGGGTACAGAAGATGCCCAGTAGTAGCTTTGAACACCACTACCGCGTTGCCCCTCTTCTCCAGGTATCTCCGGAGACCACGGAACAGTGTTTATCTGTGCCTTCTGCTTGTTCCTCAACTTCTTGGTGGACTTGACATAGATCTCGATGTAGTTGCCTTTGAATTCAGCGAGGTACGAATAAAACTCGTCTACCGCTGCTGGTTTATCAAAACTCTCAGTCCAGGCAACGACGCACCGTAACGCTCTCCGACGAGCTTCTGCCGCGCTTACTGGCCCGTCTTACCCTCTCCCTACACCCTAACAAAAAAGGGTGTATTCTTACACCCCTATCCCATATAATACACCCCAAAACTTGAGTTCGACGTACAGCGCACTGACGTCGATCTGACGGTACTAACTTTCACGAGAGGCTTGATAGCCGTGTGGTACAACTTATTAAAATAGCTAATGTACGTGTTACTGACTACAAAAAAAATAATCGGGGTTTTCTTGGCCCTACTGCAAAACCTCAGTGTTTTCTTTCTGTGGTCTTTGATACGTACTTTAGCTATTTAATAAGTTATATCGCACCGTTATCAAGCCCCTCGTAAAATTTGGGGCCGTCTGTTCGACTATAGTGCGCTGTACGTCGAACTAAAGTTGGGGTGCATTATATGGGACAGAAGAGTGTAACGTGATACCCTTTTTTTTTTTTCTTAGAGTGTACACTCTTGAGATGCAACGGAATATAATAGATCTATCTTAAATATGGCAGCAAAGAACGTGTCTCCTTGTGTTTACCGTCCTGGTGTGTTTAGCGTACGCATCAAAAATAGACCCGAAGTGGCAACAAATGGCGTTGGAAGAGCCGGCGTGTCATGCTATTGGATGTCGCGGTCCTGGCTGTTGGTGGTAGAAATGCTGGAGAAAAAGGCAAGCGAGTGCGAGGGTCGCTGTCGCCGCGGCGTCCCATTTTGTGCCTGCTTTGGCTTCCGTCGACTGTCTGGCTGCAGAGCGAGCTAGCAGAACAGGCGTCTGTTGCGTCCCCCTCTGCTGCTGTGTCACCGCCAGAACCGCAAAAGGCGGCAACATTACACTTTCATGAAGTCCTCAGGTGGTAATGGAGAAATCCCTTCTGAGGACGAAGTAAACGCATCAGTCGGAGAAGCGCTCCCGATGCGAGCGTATACCAGAAGCTGCAAGACCGGGCTCCGGGCTTTCAGCGTCCGTGCCAAGCCCCCGCGGTCGTGCAGTCCTGCAAGCACAGTTCAGAGAAACATGCTCGTGCTTGTATACACTCCACTTCGCTCGCACATAAAGTGAAAACAATTCTAGCGTGCGACGGCCGGCACTCTCCAGTAAAGTATAAAGCCTGCAGTGTTGAGGAAGTCCCAGTGAGCTGGCTGCTAGAGACATTCAAAAGCGAAATATCAAGGAAAAACTTTAGCCTATCTGGCGGATACAGCTCAGCGGATACAGCTCAGCGAAGTTTGCCCCGCGGCTTTTGCTCGGCGCGCAAAGCGGACGTGCCGTAGGGCGAAGTTCGTTAGTTATTCGTCGCATATTTCGCTCCATAGAGTTCAGCCTTAAAACGTCATCTGAGTTGCTGCACTGTTGCTAAACATTTTCGCCCGTAAAGTGCCCAAGTCACCCTCGTGCCCAAATGAAAAGAACGCCTCGCGCTACCAAACTTTTGCTTCTTCTTTGCACGTTTCAAAAATTCGTTCACGGAGATTTTTTTCTTTTTGAGCATGTTGAAGATGGGCTGTAGAGTTGCTTTCGTTATTGTTGTGTTGATTGGCGCCTGGCGTGCATTACACAAGTGAATTGGTTATTCATTTAATCGAATGAATCTCGATACCAGCACATAAAAGGAAATGCACGCTCCGAGATATTTCGGTGTGAAACCATGCATGCTCGCGCTCTACGAACTCACAAGCCATACACTCTAAAACTGGGCCCTCTTAAAATGTCCAAGCCCTCTTATTTTATGAGGGAAACTGGCGAGATAAAAGGGACCTTCTTTTTTTAAGAGGGCACCCAAAAAAAGGCGGGGTTTCTTAGGGGGACAATAGCGGAGTTAAGAGGGACATAATTAGATTTACCAAACACGGACGAAAAAAGGCAACCATCCCCTCTTAAAGGGGCGATGCAACAATTTTTGTACTTTTCGCAAATACCGCTTAAAGCGGATCCCTGACGTTAATGACCTATGAAACACGCGTTCGTTTTTCGCCTTACGCAATAGAAGTCCCAGAAAAGAAACTTAAGAAAAACGAGCAGCGTTCACCCTCAACTCGCAGCCAGAACAAGCGGCCACGTGATCTGGAGCCGATTATATGCCGCCAATGTTGATCATAGCCACGCGCTGGGGTTGGCAAAGCACAGGACACGCGCTGAGTTCCAGGCATTGTTATGGTTCGGCTATTGTCGTCGTTGCAGCGATTGGACACGGGCCACTACCCGAATGCTTCTCGAGCTAGTGATTATCACGAGCCCAAATCGAGTGCCCACGCAATGCTCGGGTCCAATCTATGAACCGCATTCAAATATCATCATATGGGTGTACTGCGATCCCCACGTTACGTCATCAAATTTTGCAAAGGAGAGATTGAATGAAAATGATCGATTTTGTCCTTGAAATTACACCGCAACAAAGGAGTTTCTTGGCCAGTGGCGTTGCGTGTGAGTATCCTTGAGTCTCAGGTGTGCCAGTAAGCTCGTGTAAAGAGAAAAACATTCCAATTGAGTATCGTTGCACCGCTCCTTTAAACGTTGAGCAACGTCCCTCTAATATTTTTTTTTCCAGAGGAGCCGAAGGGAGCAACCTTGAACTGGCATGTAGTCCGGCATTGAGTACGCGAGAATTCTGTATAGGTGCGCTGGAAAAAGTCCAAATAACCCATCTCGCACAAAAGTTCTCGGAGCAAGAAAGGGGTACCGCGGTTCCCGCTTTTCAAGAAGTTCACTCCAGAGAGTCATTGACTCGTTTTTTGTCCTGGTGGATCTGAGATGTCATTGCTGTTTGTCTTGGCTCCTGCTGATACTAAAACGGATCACCGAATCGTAGGTGAGTTTTTCAATTATCTGCATTTCCGTGACGAGAGCCGCGAGCTTTATTCATTTTTTTTTCTGTTGTGTAGTAGTTCAATGGGAACGAGATGCAGCGACGGGAACTTCTTTTCCTTCGCTCTTCGCTTTGCGTCCGTTCTTTGGGGCGCCTCCCGTCGTAACGAACCGCTCTCGCGCGCTTTTTGGTATGTTTGGAAGCCGCGCGCGCTGTTTGCTGTCTATACTTCGTTTCAGCTTGGGTCCAGACGCAGGCGATGCTGCAAGCGCGAGCTCCGGGCTTTCAGCGTCCCTGCCAAGCACGCGCGCTCGTGCAATGCAAGCACTGTTCAGGGCCACACGCTCGCGCTCGTAGCATCGGCTGCGTCTGAACCCAAGCTGAAACGAAGTATAGATGTCGAGAGTTTTTTCGTTTTTATGTGACGCGCCTCCCGTCGTAACCAACGGCTCTCACGTGCTTTTGGTATGTTCGGAAACCTCACGCTCTTTGCGGTTTGAATGTCGTTAGTTTTTTTTTTTCTAAATTGGCGCGCCTCCGCTAACGGCTCTCACGCGCTTTTGGTAGTTTGAAAAACCGCGATCTTTGCTGTTTGGATGCCGCGAGTTTTTCGTTTTTCCAGAGCGGAGCGCTCCTGGCAGTTTGTAAGCGTGTTCGGGTCTGTTTCTTTTTTTTTATATTTTATTTTTGATATGTTATTGCAGATACTAGCTGCATGCGCATGTCGATGAACTCATGTCGTCCAACGTGGATATCCGGGAAATATGTCGTGGCGCTTGCCACGACTGTTCCTGTATGGAATTCTTGAGAGAAGGAACCAGTAGGAGTCAGCACCTTGAATGGTGTGCTTACCTGTGGACATCCTCCAACTTTACACAATAAAATAGGTAAGTTCCGCTCACTGCTTTCATATGAAATTGTCATGTCTGCTGTTCGCTAACAAAGTATCTAGACCGTTAACAAAAAAAAGAGCCTCTGAGTAGGCTTTATGTTCAAAAGTTCGCGCATATGGCGCGTGGCTTGCTCGCTTTTCAAAGCCGTGAATATGGGCATGTTAGACTGTGGGTTTGTGAACATTAGATTGGTGCATTGAGGAAACGTTTTAGAACGTGGTTCAAAATCGTTTCGGGCAACAAATTTTAAAATATTCTGTGGTATTGGCACCGACTAGTTTGTATGAAAGATCGGTCGGTAAATATACTAGTATCGCCTTAGTTAAGTTTCGTACTAATAGGTAGGTTAACGTTTTTTTACCTTGTATTTTTTTCCAGAAGATTTGACTGATCTTATGATGGTTGATCATCCAGCGCGTGAAGAGGTCACACACGAGAGGATGACTCCGTTGAGGACTCGGAACGTAGAGGTGGAAGACAAGTTCCCGGTCGCATTTGTGACGGGAAGTCTGAGGAAGGTCTTATCTAAATTCGAAAAAGCAGTGATTCTTATGGCAACATAATACAATGCCTGTTTTGTGTTTGATTCGTCGCAGGCGCCACAGAGTTTTTGTGCATTGCCCAATAAACGTTTCTTGTGTAATTTGCAGTGTGAAATATAATTAAAAAGCCACGCACCTCCTTTTATTTTTGAACCGGGACGCAGTCCTTGGAAATTTAAATGGATATCTGAAGAATAAGGCCCTCTTAAAATGAGAAACGAAATTTAGACGGACATTTCTAAGAGAGGCCGTGTCATTCCAAATTTTAAGAGGGCCGTTATCCCTCTTACACGTCAAGGAAGCTGTCGCTTTTGAAAAACGAGAATGACCTTGAGAGCGCTTGCGTCCCTTTTATTTAAGAGAGTTGCAGTCCCTCCTACCTTTAAGGGGATTTTTTTCAAAAAAAAATCCCTCTTACTAAGTGGGACCAAGTTTAGAGTGTAATGATTTCAAGCGAGTGGTTTATCTGTATGCTCGGGGTGTGTACGCGCGTTCACTATCAAACCCTCCCCAACCAGTGATTTGTGTGGAAATTAACATTCTATAGACGCTTTAAACACGCGCCAGATTGAGCCGCCATTGCCGACCTTTTCTTGTCTTACCGAGATGCCGAGCCACTGAAGCGAGCGTTGACAAGTAATCTACAATGACCTATATGCTGGGCAGAAGGACACACTAGCATCTACGGTGACAATAACCTGTCCTGCTGCGGCAATGATGAAGTGAAGCGAACGGAATAAGAGGAAACAAAAACTGAAGGACGGTCATGGCGTCGCCCATATACAGCTGCCTGAGAGCGTCTATAGACGCTTTACAGCAGCTGTGCATAGGCGCCGCCATAACCACCCTTCAGTTTTTGTTTCCTCTTATTCCGTTCGCTGCACTTCATTCTTACCACAGCAGGGCAGGTTATTGCCACTCTTAGGGGCTACTACGTCCTTCTCCCCAGCATAGGCCTGTGTGGAGGCTCGGAAACGTCCGTTTCAGTGTGGCTTGGCATCTCGGTAAGACAAGAGAAGGTCGGCTATGGCGGCTCAATCTGGCGCGTGTGTAAAGCGTCTATAGACGATTGCAATACGGGCGTCTGGCCGCCGCCATGTCTCTGCTCGTGCTAGCAAGTGCGTGCATTTACAGGCTCGTCAATGCTACGTTCCCGCGCACCTGCACATGCTTGCACGCATGGGGCACCAGTGAGGCGCCAAGCTGCAATACTGACTATAATCTATGAAATTTCAAGGCCAATGGTATTCTGCACAAGCTACTGAGCTTTTCTTTTTTTTACCAGGCATTTATGCCACTGGCAGATTAGCCCTCTCCTGTGTGGACAAAGCTTTGGGGAGCAATAAACTAGGCCGCCCGGTCACTGCCATATCTACACACTAAATTATAACTTTGACGTCACATCAAAGCTGTGCAGTGGCAGGCCTTAAAACGGAGCATGCTGACGTTTTGCCTTGTCATAAATGGGTCCTTGCGCATGAGGTGTGCCCAAAGCTTAGCGGGCAAACACACTAGTGAATATAAATAGAGTTCTCGAATAGGGGGCCCTAACGCTTTGAGTCCCCCAATAGGCTTGGGGCGTCGCAATGCGCATGCGCAGAACTTGTGCCTGTGCAGTGCCACGCTCGAAGCTCCCCAGAGAACGCATTGAAACCCCTTATTCTAAAACTCTAATTAGTTGTGTCATATATTAGAGCCAGATCCGTTGAACAAAGGAGATAAAACACTGGGCAAGAATAATTATAGCTTACTGTTTAAAAACGAATTACAGCTACAACACTTGTTTTAATCAGACTCAAATGCAATCTTTCTCAGAGCACTTACGGAGAACTAGAAGAAACAAGTCTTAGAAATAGTTAACACAAGCGATTAAATACTTATAGAGAGACCCGTCGACAAGTTTAAAGACTGCTTGTATGATTTTCTGAGGATGGTATTTTAATTATTTCAATTATATTAAAACCAGACGTCACAAAAACACCTAAATTAAGTTTTAAAATACTTGTATAACAGGTAGCACCCGATTCCAGCCTAGAGTTTGTCCTACCCACCGTGAGTGACGTTCGAGACATTGGTCTCGTTACTCGATACACTCACGGTCACATTTTCCGCATCCGGTAAACCCGAATCGGCGGCGTCGCACGTTGCCGAAGCAAACTGCATCATCTTACTCTCATTCCTGCAGCCGAAGGCCTCCCCAAAGCCCTCAGCCGCAGCCATCATCAACGGCACATTACAGCGCAGGCTGGCCGGCGTGAAGCTCAGAGATCGGTTACTTGACCCGTAGCCGGTCGCCGAGCACCACTTAAAGCACGTGCCGATGTAGAACAACTGCTCCGGCGTAAAACCCGTCCCGGCATCTTCCGACGACAAGTTGGTCCTCTTGTGCACAGAGTACACCGCCTGCAGCCCCATCAAGTCGGCAAGGTTCTCGACGGACGCGTCGTACATGTCCTTCGGCTCGCCCCCAGCGTCCACGAACCTCTGGGCGAGACAGGCGTGCTTCCTGAGCCGCACGGCGCTGACGACGGTGTCCGTGTCCGACGCGACGCCCGTCGTGACGTCGCCCAAGGCTGCGTGCCAGAGCTCGTGAGCCAAGATGTGTCCCAGGCCGCCAAGGTTGAAGGCGTCCCCTGCGTCAAACAGGAATGGCTCGAAGAGGAGGACGGGTGGGAGAAAAACCGTCCCGTGCCAGTTGGAGTACTGCGCCGTGGCCCTCAGCACGGACAACACACTGTCCTCCTCACTAGCGATGACCGCCGCTTTCGGGTCTGCCACGAGCTGGGTCTTCTGCTTGTCTCTCAGCGCTTGAACGGAATTAAGATAGAATTCGAAGTAGTAGCCTTTGAAGTCGGGTAAGTACGAGTAAAACTTGTTGATGGCCTCTGTCTTGTTGAACCCGTCCGGCCAGCCGATCATGAACCTGAGGTTGTCAAGTCGCTCTTCGGCCTCTGCACGATCCCCGGGTTCTAGCCATGACAGCGATCCTCTGGTCTTGTTCTTCAGCTCCATGTATAAGTGCCGGGCTTCTGTGACGCGTTCTTCCTGCAAGGCGCCTTCGAAGACGAGCATAGCTAAGGCGAATGACGTCAACTGCGTCGCTGCGGCTGCGCACTTGTCCGCCACGTACTTCAGAATGGGGCCATCGTCTTCTGCGGGGTAGCCAAACAGCGAAATGACAAACCTGTACGACGTAAAAGGCGCCAGTTGTCGAATTATGTGGAAACCGATATAATGGCGAACTTCGTTCGCGCTGTACTTGACGAGAAACTCGTCTACCAGACGAAATATCCTAGGATCACTCGCGTAGATCTCGTCGGACGAGGAGAAGTTCGTCTTCGTAGCAAGGTTGCCGTTGATGGCTTCCAGCCAGACGACATTACTCATCTGGCCATTGGCTATGTCCTCAAACCGCAGGAAGCGGCCAGCTCTGCCAGAAGAGGCCGCCGCAGCGCTCCAGGCAGCGGTAACCTCGGTGTCCATCTTGACTAGGGCAGACGCCAGAGTCGCATTTCGAACGTTGTTCGTGGACAGCACGTTGACGAACTCTCGAATGCAGCGCACCAACGCCTCCGGAGTCAGGAACCGCTTCCTATGCTTCATCCATTCAATGAGGGCCTCGCTGAAACCGAAACTCAGGATCCTCTTATTCGCATTCCTCTGGTCCGGGGCTAAGACAATCTGAAAGAGGACCGGAAGGTTCCAGTTGAGCGCCAGAGCCACGAGGATCTGCAGCAGCTCGGAGCCGCTGGGCATCTTTGAGCCCTTGAAGAAGTGGAGTTCGTGCCTGTCGAATACATCTTGTAGCTTAGAAGTCCCATCCAGTCTGCGGAGGTAGACCTCCGTACAAGCGAGATAACTGAGCGCGGCCTTCTGCTTCACATTCAGCGGTTTGCCGGGAGCGGGAAATGTGCTCTCTTGCGCCTGGAGCATCGTCTTCGCCACACTGTGGGTCCTGTACTGGAGACACAAAGTTGTAGGCTGGTTAGCCCCGTTTGAGACAGGTTCAGGGAACGCATCTGCGCCTGTCAACATTTACATCCCAATACCTAGTTATCTGCCACGTTCGGAAGGATATCCATGCAGTTATAAAGTTGGTCATAAAGTTTATAATTGTTGAAGAAACCGAGCGATAATTGTTTACGGCATTCTTGTTTATATACACTTTTAGACATAAATTACCTCGTGCCAGTAATCAGTGCTCTGGAAGCTTGCAATTGTTTAACTCTTACAAATGATGAGGCATTTTGACACCCATTCAACCTGCCGTTCGGAAAACACTTTCGGTATGACATCGTGTACCCCGTGTGCTTTCCTTTTCTCTATCATGCTCAGACAGCACTACGTTACACATATATGTTTGTAAATGTTCACATTCCTAGAAATGCAAATATTAATAATAAAAAGTTAAATGTCTGCTGCAGCGCTTAAAGGGGTAGTGCAGCGATTTTAGTGTTGAAAGAATTAGCCATTTGTATTTTTTTCATATTGTTTATCCAAGCACAAGTGACCAAAAACTGCTATCCCGGTGCGCAATCGCAAAGAGGAAAACGAAATATTTGCCGATCTGCAGCCGCTTGTGGTGGTTAACGGAACTGATGTGTGACATACTCTGGGGGATACGTGGAAGTGAAAAAAACCTGTCCCCCTCCGCTGCTACACTCGCCGTCACCCCCGTGGCAAACCGTCTTTTGTGTGGGTCGCTCGCCGCGACCTTCAAAGAAGCTAGTTCTTTAAAAGTCGATACTCGTGGAGGAAGCGGCTGGGATCTCTGAAGAGAGAACCCAAGGGAATCCCCACGTGACCCCCAAAGTACGTCACTCGAAAGGCGACGTGGAGAGTTGAGAGGCACGTTGACCTTCGATTTGTTTCATTTTTTTTACATAAAAACTAGCGCTCGCAAGAAAATACGGTTTTCTGTTCTTCTTTTCATGGTGACACAGATTAATTTCCTCAGTTAATTGGCAAAAGTCTGAAAATCGTTGCAGCGCCCCTTTAATAACGTAGGTTTAGCAAGACGCGAAGCGCAGTGCTATGTGGATATACCTTACACGCGTTCTTCTACAAATGGGCCCGAATTGGCCCGAGTAAAATAGTGTACTATATGGTTATTAATCAAGACAAGACCGATGTCGACTCTCTGAGGAGTATAGTTGCGAAACCACGAGCCGTTCTTAATATACCCATTTGTCTAACCCCTTTATGTTGAGATCTAACCTGCCAAACTTCAGAAAAACGAAGAAGGAAGGGTGCATTTTGTTATGATCGTATCACGGCATACGCCACTGATCTGCACTGAGATAGCGCATTGGGTTTAACGGTATCACAGTGTGCACCAGTACCCAAAGGCCTTTTATGTCTTCGAGATTACGCTTTTAGTACCCTGTCCCGTTTGAAGATGAAGCCACCGAACGTTACCGCTCCCGAAAGTGGAGTGTATTAAGCCCACATTAGACGGCGAAAGTCTGGCAGCGGTAATTTATTACCTTAGGCTTATAAGCTGTTTTAAGAGGTGAATGTGGACTCCTCAGAATCCCACGGGCTCTAGAGAGCGCTCGAAAACGACCGGATACGATTAAAAACGTCATGTCCGGCGGCAAATTTGTCATGCACGCTTGCCACGTCACACTTAGCTGGGAATGCCGCGAACTTTTGTGGAACATTGAGGTTTGACTAGTTCGATCGTCGAACCTTCAAGCTGTAGGCAAAATTCGTCGAAATCCAACAACCTAAACAATGCTTCTAAAAAAGAAATTAGAAACGATTAATTTGTTTTTCTAAATTTTAGATGGTACTTATTAATGATACAGAATATAAAAGGAAACATGCACGTTTTTAGTAATTTAGTTGGCTCGATAAAATGTGGACCCGTCCTCCGGCAGGCGGTGTCACCGCCAGCTATTCTTTACTCCACGAACACGCGTATAAAATTCAAGTTGTGAAGCGCCTAAAAAAACGAGGACACGGGGGAAGACGAGACAGGACAAGGACCAAGTATAATATTCGAACACGTGTCCAACTTTTGTCGAAATTCAAGCTGGGGAAAAATTTAGCCTGGTCGAACCCGAACATTGGCGAGTTCGTGAATTCCCTCCGCTTGGCACGCCTGTCTTGATCAGCCCTCTATGCTCCCTCTCAACTTTGAAGTCCGGGCGCAGCCAGCACTATAGTGGATGGGACGAATCTAAAGCAGCGTCAAAAGTGCAATGTCTTGGTGCACGTTATGTTTTTTGTTTTTTTGACATTGCTTTTGGTGTTTTATTATTGCTAAAAAGATCATGTACAGGGAAGGCCCAGTGAATAGCGCGCTTAGTATGTGTGTTCTTGGTTGTATACGTGTTCGTGCCTTCGACTGCGTCTCTACCGAACAGCCTGTGGATTGCCGAGGAGCAATCCAGGAGCCAAAAGAAACGCTCCAGAACAGCAGCTTATTTTGCCTCCCTTGCCGTCCCGGTCCGGTACGCCCTATCGCTACGCCCTGTGCCGCGGCCCGATCGCGGTACGCCCTGCATCCATGCCGTCCCGGTCGCGGTACCTCGAGGTAGTCGAACTGGTCGTCGAACTTGCGTTGCGCGTCGGACCACTGTCCGCACACGAAGTTGTAGAAGTCGTCGCAGGGGTTCTCGGACAGGTTCATGATCGAGTGCAGATGCCGACGCAGGTTGTAGCAGGTCAGGTTGGAGCAGAGTAGGTACTCGGAGGCCTCGCGCTTCTCTGGCGGCGAGAAGACCAAGAACACGATGATACCGGCCAGCCCGACCACCTCGAAGCCCAGCAGGCTTTCCACTTTGCTCGTGAAGAGCAGGTTGCGACTCGGGGGCTCGGCGTTCCACTGCAGCGCGGCGGGTCAAGCGGATTCCATAGTTAGAAGAGACATAAAGAGCTCTGTTTGTTCGTTTACTAAGTCGACAAGAACCGCGAGGCGGGGACAGGTCTCGCAATCTCATGATCACTGGAAAGACGACGGTTAGCGGCTGACCTCGCCCAAGTCTAAAATCCACACCGTGTTCAAGTAAACACACTCAAATGGCCCTACATGCGTTGCTTCGTAATTCTAGCACACAGCGCGCGGAGAACTCCCACATGTTTACCTTTTAGAAGGACGACTGGTTCACAATACCCGACTTGTATGCGAAGCTATTCCCTCGTTGATATTCTACTCCCCGTTTTCTCTCGCTCATTTTATTCTTAAATTCTAAATGCGTCAAAAACTAAGGACTAGTTTGTTTCGAAGTACAGCTTTCGTACGTTTAATGCAAAGCTGTTTTTGTTTTTCGACCGCCGATGGGTTGGTTAAAAGCCAAAAGAGATTAAAGAAGTGTTAGTATAGACGGTATTTAGAAACATATTGTAGCTATTCCTCCACAATCACCGCGCACGCATATTTAGGTACTTATCATAGCGTGATCTTTGAATGCCCTGCTCAAAGAAAGTTGCCGTCGGGTTCCTCAGTCATTCCATCAAGCGTCAAAAGACCACGAGTCGCCACAGACGTTTTTCCCTGACCCCCATCATCATGGACATCCAAAAGCTTAAATGTGCCACGTAATGATAAGCGCCTATATTTCCACGGTGATCCCCCAGAGATGCAGATATAAGATGTCTAAATATCGCATATACTAATCTTTTTTGTTATCCACTCTATTTTTTTATTCCAACTCATACCAAATTTAAAAAAAAAAAAAAAGATTTTGTAAGGCAGGGAGGGAACACGTGGCGTCAGGGGCGGATGCGGGAATTTCCTGAGGGGGGGGGGGGGGGTCAGGTGTTGGTCAGCGTACCATTTGTTTAGGAACCCCCTCCCCTCTCCCTCGTTTCACGCCCTAAATTTTACACATGCAGAAATCAAGAGTGGGGTCAGGACATCCGGACCCCCCTCTAAATTCGCCCCTGTGTGGCGTAGACAACAGCAGAATGGAAGTTGAAGCAACGCGAGTGCTATCAACCGCTGCATACAGACATTGTTTATAAACAAGCACGTTGCCGACACTGCGGCACAGCACATGTACAGGAAACACGTTTTCAGAAGGTCGAACCATCTGCACATGCTCCGTCCCACTTGCAGCGACGCCATCTTGGTCTGACGTCATAAACATGAGTTGGTGCGAAAAGACCAAATTCGTTTGCCCTCGTGCAAAAAAAAAACAGTTCTTAGGCGATAATGCAATTAACGCAAAGGTGCCAGCGAGCTAGACAATAATAACGATAATAATCCCTGGAGAAGGGGAACAAGGGGGACAATGGACAAACACAAGTATCAAAACACAGCTAGGTGACCGGTGAGTGACTGAAGAAATCCGCCTAAACCTGGTATCGAACAGGGATTTTTAGTGGAGTGCTCCATCCATTTTTAGTGGAGTGCTCCACTTGAAAATGGAGAGGTCCCTGTTTCGATAACAGGACCAGGCGGATTTTCAGTAGCGCACCAGTCACCTAGCTGTGTTTGGAGATTTGTGTTTGTCTTTTGACCCCGTTCTTCAGAGGATTATTATCGTTGTACTTCTAGGATCAAGGGCATCTTCCGAGATGATGAAGGAGACGAGTATGTAGACCAGGGGTGCACAACTTGCGGCCCGCGGACATGACACTGCGAGATGTGCTCAAGACGGCAACCAGTGCGATGATGCCAGATATTGAAAACCCTTCTCCTGATGATATTGAAAACCCGCGCAGTTCCCAATAAAACATTTTTTAGCCCGCGTCATTTTTGAGTTGTGCCCTCCCTGAATACGATAAAACAGGATTGACAGCGGATGCCAGATGGCGCGAGCCGTTCCCTAGACCGCGTTAAAAGATGGCAGAACAGAATCGTCCATGACACGTCTTAGCCTACCCTATCTATCCTTCTCCCAAGTGTGTGACCATGTGCGTTCCAAGTGGATATACAGGGTAGTTTCTAGCGCTCACTGGAGCACTTGGAGAAAAAAAAGACGTTTGGCTGGAAGCTCTTAGAAGTCAGAATCAGAGGATCGGAGTGTGCAGCGCGTCGCAGGTCCCGTGTCTAGGTTCACGATAGGAACTCGAGCTCGGGCCACGATACGGGAAAAGTCAAGCGAGGATTCCGTTAGCGCTCAAGATGACGCCAGACAAAAGCAGATGAGGACTAAACATGAGCGGACAATGCACCCGGGTCAAGCTTTACGCAAGAGGGTTGAATCTGGCGTTTCACTGCGCGCGCGCAGTGAGTGTAGAAGTCTCAAGGGTCCTTACTCCCGATCTCCTCTCCGATTCGCCACTGTCCGACGAGTCCTCCTCGGTTGTTTCAGTGTCCGACATGGCGACGGTGGCGATCGACCGACGAAGCTGCTTCCGTCTTCTTCCTCACCGAAACGATGACGATGCTCCTGCCTTTCCTGGTTGATCTACGGAGCGATTCGATGTCGTGGCTGGTACCCAACGTTGGCTACGCGGGGTGGCGTTCACTTGGCGCCTGTAGCCACGGAACCGGACATTTTCTCACCCAACCTTCCCCTTTTGTTTTAATGTCGTAATCTACAAGCGTTCTCGCGTCTCGGCGCGAGCGTGTAGCTTATTTGATAACTGCATTGTACCGCCTAAATTTCATGTAAGTACTGAGTATTTGATTGAACAACACCTTACCGAACGGTCTTTCGTCCAATTTTATTTATTCGAACGTCGCTTCACTGAACGGTTTATGGAGCCGCTTGACACGTCGTTCGTTGAATTTCTCCTTCCATGCATATTTGTACTCATAAAGGCTGGGAACTGCAATACATGCGATGAAGGTGCGCACGTTGAGCGCGCGCGTATTCTTGAATCCCGTTCCACATGGTGCGATTCTCGATTGCAACGCCCTCAAACGCAAAAAAAATGATTACGGTGTTGTTTTTGCGGTGGCCTCTATCACTAGCTAAACGTCGCTCTCACCTCCAGCGTTTCTTTGGCACGGCGGCTCTAGAGTAACTGTATAGCAGAGCCTATATAGTTACTCTAGGCGGCTCATCTACAGGGTGTCAGAAAAAGAAAATTTACAGGTTTTTTTTTACCGCAAAATAAAACTGCATAACATGAGCGCCTATTCCTCCGCCTAGTAGTAAGAGACGCTCAGCTTAGCGGTCCAGACGGTGGCAAGGCTACAAGCGCGAGCCTGGCCAGTACGCCACTGCAATGTGCAAGCACTGTTCACGGCCAATACGCTCGCGCTCGTAGTACTGGCTGCGTCTGGACCTGCTGAAACGCGAGTTGCCAAACTGATGCCAAAGTCGAATGATCCAGTCACCTTATCCAAAAGTGATAAGCGATTTTCTGAAAAGTTCAATGGAAAAATGGCGGCCGACGGAATTTTCGAATACATGGGGCCAGACTTGTACGTAATCCAAGGTTACAAGTAATCGTAACCACTTGTAATCCCTTCGACATTGAGGAGTAATTTAGTAACGGAATAATTAAGCATATTTTCTAGAGTAATTTTTTTAAAGTAATTCCCTTACATTTTTTACGTAACGAATTCCTCGTAATCCAAGTTACAATTTTTTTTTCAGGGACCAACCCCCCCCCCTCCCCTTTTTCCCTTTTAAAGAAAAGGTTGTTTAGTTTGGTAAAGTCATAGGCGCAGTGACACATCGACCAGCGCAAAGGGAGGCTTATTGGCACTCTTCAATTCCGCAAAGTCTTTTTTTTTTTTTTTTTTTGGCAAAACACCAGGCCCTCGAATATTTTTTTTTAGACACTAACAACAATGTAAAAAAATCCAAATAAGCATTTTTCTGCGGAAAAAAAAAAAAGAAGGGGGGGGGGGGGGGGCAAGTTATATCTGCTTTTTTTTTAGTTCCTTTGTTTTTCTTTGCGATCGAAGACGGGGAGAGGGAGCATCATGACGATTGTGTGCCTCTTCGAAAAGCTGGAGGCGTGGGAGTGCACAGACAAGATTTAACAATGTCCTCTCTCGGCTAATACTGACTACGACCATTTTTTTTTAGTGTCACAGCATGAGAATACACTCCGTCTACCCAAAATCCACTAAAAGAGATGCGATAATATGCGAAGGTGTTATTGCCAGGGCTACGGGCCGTTCGTCGAAAGCCAATTCGTAACAGGGCAATTCGTAGCAGGGCAATTGGTCGCGTAGGGCAATTCGTCAGTAGCGCTATTCGTCGCTAGGGCATCTAATCGAAAACTGGGTTTTCTTTTTCTAGTTTTTTTTTGGGAAAATTTAGAGGAATTTGGGAAAGGGGGAGGGACCTGGGTTCAGAAGCCTTCCGAGAAAGTTCGAACGCCGCCGTTGTTCAGTCCACGTTCTTTTGAAATTTCGAAAAGGTCGGAGGCTGTTCTTCTCAAACCTGCATGCTGTGTTGTATCCTGTTTGGATAGTTCACGATCCTTTGTAGCGGTTTCTATTATCTGATTCGCCCTTAATCTGACAGTGCACGAGAGGCTGCATGTTCGTACCGGGTCAACAGTGCCTTCAGTGGTTCAGCAAGCGTGCAACTTTTTTTGTTATTTCTTAGGTACTTCTTTGTTATTTAGATTTCGCTTATATTTTTTTTGGAAAGTCCAGAACGAACTTTAAAGCACCTCCACAAGATAAAGTCTATAAAACCTCTTTGTCATCCACATCCTCTTAGTTCCGTGAGTACGTTCATACACAAGTGACAAGCCAAATGCTATAAAATAAGTGGCTTCCTAGCGTTTATTTTGGCAGTCGCTATGGAAGTCATCAGGACTGAAAGAGGCGGGGAGATGCTGTTCTGCGAAGGGTTTTTGTATACTGTTAACCGAAGGTCTAGAGCACAGCATCTACTGGATAAGTCGAAGAAGAGGAGACCGGCAAGCAGTGATCGTCACTGACGTCTCTAAGCTTCTGCGTTGTTGAAGTCACAGTTAACCATCAATCATGCTGTGGTTATTTGTGACAGTTATTTAAAGTCACAAATAACCAAGCAAACAATCAAGGACATCCTCGAGGCTTGCGCCAGAAGCATAACATTGTGTAAGGAGATGTATATTCAGAGTTTCCGATGCAAATAAAACTCTTTTCGTGAGGCAATGACACCTGTGTGGTTGTCCTATCAAACATTTCTGTAACATATTTATAACTCGGTTGTGGCTCACACCCACAGAAGTATGACGGACATCCGCATGTGCAAGTGAAGTATTTAAGCCCAACGGGGCATGAAAGGTATATGCTACCAATGAAAATGCCAATGGAGAACCTTCGTTCGTAAATATTAAATTTGAAGCAATATACTCGATAAACAGTGAAAATTAAAGACATATAAGAAATTTCTAATAGGGTGACGAATCGTCATCTAGACGAACGGCCCTATTACGAGTTGCGCTTGCGACAATGGCCCTGCATCGAATTGCCGTATGCGACGAATTGCCCTGGTACGAATTGTCTTTCGACGAATAGTCCTACAGCCTTATTGCCCACAAGCACATCCTCGTTCCTTGCTGCACACTTATCATCTTCTCTATAAAGACGGATGTATTTTTTTCTGTTTTCTTTTACCTTATTTGACCCTGTTTTAAAAGCTACTTACTTTTTTGTAGTCCAACTTCTAGGGTTGGCCCACTTTATTTGTGAATTCCAGCCAGGTTATCTGCATCTCAGTCATCCTTTTTGTGAGTCAGCTTTTTGCGAGCACTTCGAAAATGGTAATAGTCTTCCTTTCTTCTTCTTCCTGTTTTTACCCCAGCAGGACGCATCTTATCTCAAGCAGATATTTTTACAAATAAAACATAATGGTGGCTGACGTAGACTTGATATTCTGGGCTTGAGGAGAGAGTGAAACTCGTGAGTGGGGCCATAGCGCAGCTTACTTAGTTACTCTGCCCTTCGCTGCCCGTGGCATCAGCGGACGTCTATCTGGAGAACACCGGAGTAAACTGCAGTCGGTTCGTGCTCCGTGCGTTTTTGAACGGCACCAAGAAAGGTACACACGGCAAACGTGCGTTTACATTTCCTTGTTTTAACCGACGTTCTAATTAATTGTTGTTATGAGTGTCCTTTTTTTCGATTACTTATATTTATATACTGGAAACCTTTTTTTATTCACCAACGTCTCAACCGAGGCTCGACCTGTTCAGAACCAAAGGAAGAAGAATATCGAGCCAAACCTTATTTATTATTTAATTATCACCTTACTGTTACAACTATGTTTTGCTATTGTCTGGCAATATATGCCGGTATAGTAAGATGGACATAAATCAATTCTTATTCTAGTTTTGGCTAGATGTATGATGACTTCTACAGCTTCGCGATTTCGACAATGGAGAATTTTAGTAGATCGGTCCGATGACTCCGATAACGATACCCGATACTCCGCCGCCGCCTTTGCGCATTCATCATATCGTTATCGGGGGCATCGGAGGTATCGGAACGATCTACTAAAACTCTCGAATATCAGGCAACGGCTGCAACGACGAAGCTTTGCTCTATCTTCGAGGTAAATAGTACTTCCATTGCTTCGCTGAAAAAGCTCAATGCAGAGCATAAAACATTCGTGAGGCACAATATGCCACTCCCATCCAGTGCCTCAGTTCAAAGGGTGTTCAGCGTAGCAGTCGACATATTGAGTAAGAAATAACGCAAAATGTCTGACGAGACTTTCGAGAGTCAGCTGTTGCTCAAAATACTCAAGGTCATTAAATGGAACAGGTTGCAACAATAAGAACTTGAATAACCCTCTTCCCTTTGTTTCTTAATTGAAGACAATAATGTTGAAAGTAACGCCACGAAAGTAACGGATTACTTTTTGGGGTAACGGTCACTTACTTTTATGGGAGGGTAATTGTAATTGTAATAAATTACAATTTAGCCTCGAGTAATTGTAAATGTAATTCCTTACTATTTTTCAGTAACGTGTACAAGTCTGCATGGGGCTCTATGGCATCCCGAAACCGAAGGCGGGCAAAAACAGCCTCCCATTTTCTCATTCCAACTTTTCAGAAAATCACCTGCTAACTTTTATAAGGTATCGGATCGGGCTGAAACGTTAGCATCTGGTTGTGACCTCTAGTGCTACCTTTGGGCGGAGAATGAGCGTTCAGCGATGCTACCTAGTTTATGTTTGCAGTAAAAAAATGTGTAAAGTTTATTTTGTGACACCCTGTAGTTAGCGCCTCGTCTCCGAGACTGCGCATGCTCGCGATAGGGAAGGAGAGCGGCACAAGTACCTCACTTCCCTGTATGCGTTTCAATGTGACGGCCCGAATTTTTCAGGAAGGGCGAGAACGGCAACTGAAATCCGTGCTATGCCCCCCGGCCCTTTTTTTTTTTTTTTTCCCCACACGAGATTGTTGTTTGCAAGCGTAATCGTACAATCGTGAAACGGGCTTTATATGTTCCCGAATCGCAGAAACGTCACAGGAAGTCGAGCCCCAGTTAAGGTGCAACCCCACCCTTGGTTAGTGTGATTCTGAACCAACAGATGGCGGTGGGATCGCCTTCCAGGCCTGTACATCAATGCGAGAAATCGTGTGTGGTGGCGCTTCGATACAGTGGGGTATTTTTCTATATCCTGAATTTGACATCCCTGGTCCTTTGCTTGTTTTTCTCTGCACGAGCTTTCTTTGGAACGCGCACGGCTGCGCCAGTTCTCGTGCAAGGGGGCCAGTTGCCTACGCTCCGAGCTCACGTCTCCAGCAAATGTGGGCAGAACAAAACGCGAAAATCGTCCTGAGCCAAATGGCGAGACACATGCACAACAAAACAACCGACGCGTTGAAAAATATAAAATTGCCTGTGCGCCGTTAGCTCGGAGATTTCGGAGGCCAATTACACATATTTCAATGTGATCAGATTTATATGACGGGCCGGCCCTTTTGTCGTGCATGTGTTTGGCTCTTTGTGGATTTCCAGGAAAACGTGATGACGTGATAGACTTGGGTTTCCAAAATTCTAGCTTGAGGAATTAAATACCTCAAAAATCAAAACAAATGAACTATTTTTTGGGCGGTCAGGTGTCTCATTTAGGTAGCTGGGTGTTTATTTTGACCAAAACCACGAGACTGGAAAACACAAAAAATGACACTCAGGTTTAGATGTTGAGTTTGGTAAACCCAAAGTAGGACTGGTGCAGGAGTCATAATAAAAAAATGCCGAGGTTAAAAATTAACTCGCAGCAATAAATGATAAGAATTAATTTTAATACGAGTTCAGTGATAAATGCAATGACTGGCCAGGCAAAGATTCTGGGTCTGTGGATAGCTTTTGCACAGAGTTTAAGCAATGTACCAGTCTTAATTTGGTGATTTATGCGCGCAAGTAGTGGTGTGCAAAAATGAAAAAGATGCAAACGGGTAGAGTTTGACGTTGTATAAAATATAGTGTAAGCACGCACATGGTACGCTGATTAAGACTGAAACAGCGCTACATTTTACACTAGCGTTGAGCGTATCGAAAGTTAAGGGTGCATCGAAAGCTAAAGCTTGTACACATATACTGCTCAGGCCGTTATGTTTGAATGTTCATAGTACTTTATTACCCTCAGATTTGGTGTAAGTTGTCTCCTGATTGCTTACAACAGAAAGAAGGAAACATTCTAACTCTGGGTTGATAGAAAAACTCCACCTGCTGACAGCTACCAATCATCTCGGCGCCGATTATGAGTATTCACTGCATGCCAACGGTCGCGTGCTTAGAACGAGTTTTTCCCACGTGATTTCATACAATCGCAATTGTTCTTGACAAACAACATTGTTTACTCAGGCAAGCGGTCACATGTGAAGTTTAGAATATTTTGTATTGATTGTGGCACACGTGGCAAGTTGCATAGGTTTTTGTTTTACAATCCGCGAAATAGAATGCTCCTGGGTTACCTTGGTCTCTAATGCATGTAGCACACAAAAGAGCACGAGCTGAATCGCAGTGGGAAACGAAAACAATAATGATAAACAAGCGTGTAATCACGCGAAAACTGAGGGCATTGCACATATGCAGAAGGTAAGCTTTGTTTCACTAAATACATTACCAGTAAAGTATTTGGTTTTATCGTGCGAGCGAAGCGGAACATACAAGTGCGAGCATGCTGCCCTGAACTACACTTCCAGTGAACAAGCGCACCATCCAAAGCATGGAGCTCGCTTTTATAGCTTTTGGTGCGCTCAAACCTTTTAAAACACAATTATAATCAATTCTATTATTTCAATTCTTTTTATTAAGTGCGCCTATGTTGTTTTTTTTGTCTTTTGCGTTCACGTGCCATTTTCTTAGTTATATAATATTTTTCCAGAAGTCCGACAACTATAGTCTGTTTCATCATAAG
>JAZHYW010045845.1:0-12737 GCA_037355805.1 Ixodes ricinus
GAAAGACGCGATTTAGTCGGCAGCAACGTTACTAGAACTCTCAGTTGGGAAACTCACCGTTGAAACCTGGGCCGCTGGCGTCCACCGAGACCGAGCTAAATGCGACAACAGCGCCACTCTGTATCATTTGTGATAACTGTAGTGGCCTTGAGCTTTTAGAAAGCATGTTTTTGCGTAAAAACCAACGAAAAAAACTCTTTTTGTAGTAACGTTTATTGGAGATTAGTACAAAACGGGGGGCGCGTGTTGTTTTCTAAAATCTTTAGTTTGCAAGTTTTGCAGTACAATTAATATTGTTTTTATACAACCGTGCCTCAGCGGTGATTTCAGGTAGCGCGTCCCGAGCTAGGCGCATATTAACCTAGTAGTTAACCGCGGCGCGTCCGCCTGGGAGTCGGGGAGGTACCTCGAAGCCCTTTCCACAGTATCTGTTCTGGCCCCAAAATGGCCGATTACAATGATTATAGAAGTCGCGTGCAGTTCCTCGACTGGCCGCTGCGGGAGAAGTGGCGGTGTTGTGATCGCCATTAGCTCGGTTCTCGTGGACGGATCGGTGCCACTTTTTCAGAGCAGTCTCTATGGCAGTTTCCCAACTGAGTGGTTCTAGTAACGTTGGTCGGCAGTCAGCTCCTTTTTACTTCTTTTCTCTCTCGGCATTTCGGGCGCGTGGAGGAGATGTGGAGCGGCTCCGCCTTCACGACCGAGATGGTCATTCCGGAATGACCAGTGACGTCATGGACTTCGCGCGGAATTTCAAATAAATGTAGCCGTCAATATTGCGTTAAAAAATATTCGCGTAAAATTTGTTTTTTGACACGCGCGTCCCAATTAGACTGTTTAAAAAAAATTATTTTCAGGGGTTTCTTAAGCCAACGAGGTAGAGGATCTTAGAGCAATAAACTGGCAGCAGAAAGTGACCCCAACCCGGCCGCTGCCGCTGCACATTTTTGACCACTAGACACGTGATCTTGTATAGTTTTACGTCTAGATTTTAACGAAGGACCGCGAACAGATAATTGCTCTTTGGTCTACTATCGGGCAGCTACGCAATGCCTCCGCTAGATGGCCTCAGCCACGGTGCTGTATTTTAGGTTTTTAAACGGAGCTAGACACTTAACTCTGGGGATAACAGCATTGAAAAAATAGTTTATCATGTTTTTACAGCGATCGCAATAGAAATATCGGCTAAGTTTTGCGTAAAAGCTTTAGGATTTGGTACGGTCACGTGCCTAGTGATCAAAATTTCACAACATGGCGGCAGCCAGGGGCGAGTCCCTTTACCTGGTGAACGGGATACCAGTTTATCGCTCTAAGCCCCTCTACCTCGTTACAAAAAACGCACGATGAATGCGTCATTGGTTTTGTCGATCCTGCGTTTTTGTTTTCTCCTCTAGTCTACAGAAAGAGTTTGTCAAACAAAAGTACTTTTAAAGAGAAGTCCAGCTTCGTGACTCTCATCGCCTTCGTGCACAGAACTATAGGGCTTCATTTTGTTGCTATCGTTGGGTGTATCCAGGTGCGCTGCCATAGCTGCTTACGCCGTTCACCGCCGTCGTTCTGATCTCTTCTGGAACGTTTTGTGGCAGTTCGGAGCTTCGGTGACCGAATTCAGGAGCTTTGCAGAAAAGTTCCGATTCGCATCGTGCCTGACTCGTCTGGCGTCACTTGGAACTTAACAGTAACACGCCAAGTTATGAGTAACATTTCCAAGACTCTGAGGCCGCATTTTTCTTTAAGTATCGCGTTATTTTTTGGGGGTTTGTTCTATCTGCCAGATTTTGAAAACACCTTTAAACATTCACGCGCAAATCAGTTAGGGAGATATGTTCCAATGCTATACTTCGTTTCAGCTTGGGTCCAGACGCAGCCGATGCTACAAGCACGAGCGTGTGGCCCTGAACAGTGCCTGTACTGCACGAGCGCGCGTGCTTGGCAGGGACGCTGGAAGCCCGGAGCTCGCGCTTGTAGCATCAGCTGCGACTGGACCCAAGCTGAAACGAGAGTATAACCACCGCAATTTCTCAATGGCGTAGCGAGCACGTTTCTCTCACAAACTAAACTTTTTCTGAGCATGAGCAAAGAGGACGACCTAACCTCGAAACTGAATGAGTGATTATTAAAAACTATGAAACCTCTAGAAAGAACGGTAATTAAACTTGAAAAGCAGCAAAAAAAATTCCATCGTTCGCATTAAGACAACTTTTCCCGTTTGACAACACCCGCAGCCGCTAGACTAGTCTGTTCGCCGGGCGAAAATCAGGCGGTAGACGCTTTCTATATAGTACCAGACAAAGTCTGAACGGCAAGGAAGAGCTTGATCGGTTGTCCCGGATCCAGCGCGAGCTTCCTACACCTTCGACAGTGCTTCGGCGTCTCGTGCACCTCGAGAGCGCTCACCCGAAGCACGCCCGAAGGCAGCGTGCGCTTGCCACTGGAGACTGGGCGTTCAAAAGAGGCGCCCTGCCTTTCTCGCCTTGTCAGTGGCTATGCGAAGCGCAAGTTTGTCTGCTTCTTTTGCAGGCGGTTGTGGTGACGTCGGAACGCCGAGCTCTGATTGGCTCCGAATCTCATACATGGGTAAATTACTTTCAAAATGTAATTTAATTACAATTACAATTATTTTGCTCCAAAAGTAGTTTAACTACAATTACAATTACTACTACGCGAAAGTAATTCATTACAATTACAAATTACTTTTAAAAAGTAATGCAATTACTTTACAATTACTTATTTCTGAGAGCTACTCACCTTGGGCCATATAACTTTAAACGAGTTATATGGCCGCTGTATAAATGTCACGTATTGTACTTTTATTAAATTTGTTAAATGAACTATAGAACTTAACAGTTTGGAGTACTGAACTCCTACATTCTTATATTCTCAATAAATAAAAATAAATTTTTATTATATTTTTATTTTATTTTAAAACAAGCTCTTGACAGTCTAAAACCGCGGTTTGTAAAGTTTTTGAATCTCGTCCAATCAGGTTGAGAAACGGTTGAAAGGGTTAGGGGTAGGAGCAAACAGTAAATAATGAAAATTTATGCAGAAAGGTAGACGAGGATTGGGAGAGGGAAGAGCAGTGTAGCAACAGCGGTTGGAAGTAAGGTGGGGTGAGTCGTGTTAACGAGACCTGCTCCTTCTTCGCCTCGATGTTAGAGTAGCACAACTTACTGTAAGTGGTACGCAACAGACAAGCTAGAGTAGAAGGACATGAAGAACTCATAAAGAAAATAGAATAATTTCATGGACAATAAAATCCCCAACCTTGACTGAAATATGTAAGCGAATATGCTAGCGACGAAGACGCGTAAGGAGAACCTCGAACCTCCCCGCCTCGACCGGATGATGCCATCGGAGCCCAACCAGCTCGACTTCGAACCCCGTTGCCCCCTGATGGGAATGAGAAATAAGAGAGACCCCTAGGAACACGAGCAACAGGAAGCGAACGAGACGAAGAGACAGATTTCAACTGCGATCCGAACAAAACCCGACGTGAATGTAGCCCTCATTTATCAAATTATTTCTCAAATTTTTCGTTAAATCGTTTTACAGTTTACAAAACCGTTCATTCCGTTCCATCCCAGCCTCTCTTTCCCATTCCTCCTTTCTCTCCTTTTGATCAGGTTGGGATACACTCTCTCCCCTGTCGCTTTGGCTGTACTGCCGTCCCCGTGGTCAGGGAGGAAAAGCGCCGGCGCCGTAAAATCTTGCAAAGTAATTGTAATTGTGCCTGAAATTTTGCAATTACTGACGCTAGAAAGTAATTAAATTACAATTACAATTCCTTTTAGCTAAAAGTAATTAATTACAATTACAAATTACCAGGAAAAGTAATTAAATTACAGTAATTCAATTACTGTAATTGAATTACTACCCAAGTATGGCTCCGGTCGAAGGATAGTGGGTAGACCCCAAGGCAGCCTGCTTTCACATCTACCCCCTATCCTTCGATCAGAGCCAATCAGAGCTCGGCGTTCTGACGTCACCACAACCCCCTGCAAAAGAAGCAGACGAACTTGTGCTCCGCACTGGTGACGAGATTAAGACGAGATGTTTCGGTGTCTCCCTCTTGTGGTTCCCGCGACTTCACGACCAGGATTATCAATTTGCCAGCGACAATTTCGACGGTGTGCGTAAAAAGCACGGTATAAGCTAACTCGGAGTTGTCGCGTCCTTAGACCAGCATCGTCGAAGTTGACAGTCTGAAATTGCCCTTATTTCCACTGAATGAAAGTAGAATTCATCGTACTCAAGACGCCATAGTTGGCGTACGTCCAATCGTAGAAGGCCGACCACAGCGATGCTTCTGGACGCGCACGTCGCCAATAGACGCCATGTTGCGACATCTGACTACTCCAGTGGTCCCATGATGACTATCGATGACTGGAGTCACCTATCTAGAAACAAACGCGCTGTGCTCTGTTCGGGTTTCCTTCTAGACTTCGGCTCCAGGATTACACGTCTCCGGTTGCTAACCTGACAAGCACAGCAGGTTCAGAGAACAATAGAAGAGAACAAAAACACGTCGTTAACCTTCGCGCAGCCATTGTAATCTCTCCAATGCACCATTTGCCTAACACCTCTCGGGGTAAAGCCCAGTGCTGAATTATCTACGCATGTCACGAATACGAACACGCTTCCTTTCATAAAATATTAAATTAAAAAAACGATAAAGTTATCAAGGTAGCAATTAGTTTTCCCGCCCCCTAAATGTTTTCGCTATTTAATATACAGTGTGTTAGGTTTTAATTCAAACAGATAGAGAGGACGACAGTTACAAGAATGCCGTATTCCCTCTGTGTTCATGAGGCTCGGCGGACATTAGATGCTGGGATAGCAGTCGAAATAAATTGAGTAATTACGCAAATTTGTTAATTCCCTTTTTAATTTATAATTTAATGGGTCACGTAACTTATGTTATAACTCCGTCTTTTAGCCGTCTGTTGGCGTGTTGAACTTTAGCAGACAGTATTCGGAAAATGGCGTCAACTATTGCTGGCTTCAGACGCTGCGTTCGCGTACATGCGTCTATTCCGGAGATACTTCGTTGCCATGGTGACGGTGATTATAGCAGACGGACTTTTATCGTGCGGAAGGACACGGCGATGTCGTGACATCAGTTACGTGCTTGGTTACTTTCGCCGTGCTTTTCAATGGACGGAACGTGAAGAAAGAGTTCGAAATAAGGACTTAACACATACAGCGCCTAAATAATTTGACGAGCCTTACACGAAAAGCATGTTTTTAAGTTGCAACTTAAACAAACTTTTTTTTTTTTTTACGGCAACATGGGTTTAAGTTATTGATGTGCCTACTTGTTACGTTCTGCGAATACGTTCCTTTTGAGGCCCCAGTCGGACAAACAGGCGGACAATGGCCAAGAGAAGCATGTCAAGCGCGTCCGAAGAAGCACGCAGCTCACCTGTCAGGTGTGAAAACGTAACAGGGGACGTCGTGTCGTGTCACGCGCTGAACGGCTGCGTAAACGAGCTAGCCTATTTTTTTTTTCTCTTTTGAAGTTGACGGCCGCGAGTGACTCAGAGCGAGCACGAAACCGGTGGATGCGACAAGACAATGACTGCGACGCAAAAACCAGCCATCGGGGAAAGTGGAGCGGGAGAGAGAACAGGGCACATAAATAGACGTCGGCGAAATAAGTTTTTTTTTGTTAGTTTTTGTTACGACGTAAGGTTACGTCTGAAAATGGGACACAATGCTCAGAGCATTGCACTCGTTAATTGTAGCTGCTTTTACTGCCGCTGAATAAATTTGTAATTATGAAGAATGCGTTGTAGAGTCGTCCGCGCTCGTTACTCGCGAATGTTTAAAACGCTACAACGTAGACGTGCACTGCGCGACACTGTTAGTGCGAACGCGACATGGGCGCAATTTTGTATTTTACGTTGAAGGACTGTTGGAGATCACAAGTTTGACCGGATGGGTTAGTGCCCAAAATTAGAACTTTCCACCACACAAGTTTTTTCTTCTTTTTTTTTAATTTTGAGGCAGAAAAGAAAACAGAAAACTGGGGGTCGCTCGTTCGCGCTAACAGTGTAGCGCCGTGTACATCCAGGTCAATCGAAAGAGATGCAAACTCTTCAAAATGCTTGCCGCCATGAGTCGCTTCTCTTCATTGATAAACATAATGTTTTACGTTTCACACAGGCACTGACAATCATTGCCACGCGAACGCACGAAACACGTGCACGGGACGAATCCTTGGACTCAATTTAGTTTCACATCCTTTTTTTTTTTTAATGCAGATTTTATTTTGCGTTTTGGCGCATCTCTTGCTACTTGTAACTGAAACGCGCGAAGGGACCTCTCCATTCTTGGTGATCCGATCCAAATTCCCGATGACAGGTTGCTTCATGAAGACATTTCTCGAATACCGAGATTTGATTATCCGCACACTGGCGAAGACAAGGTAGATCTTTGCACCGTCACCACATGCGGCGTCGGTGCTTAACGGCACTGAAAAATTGATTTTTTGTCTTAAAACATGCAAGAACCACAATTCCATTGTAAGAGATTTGTGGAGCTTAAGTATGATTGATCAGTTGATTACATATAAAGTGCCAAAGACGCCGCTTATAATGCCGAGGAACGATTTCCAGTGCGATGGTGCTTCATAGCGACCTTGGCGCGACTGGTTTAGAACGACCCTTTCGAAGCTCCGAAGATTTGAATGGACTGAGATGGCGATTGGCCATGGCAACTGAGACGGATCAGCCAATCACCTAGCGAGGTTCGGTCGTTCGTATGTTGCTATCTGTTTGTGTCCGGCCAGCAGACAGGGAAGGCAATGGGTGCAGTTCAGTAGCCGCCTCGGAGTCAAGGAGTCACTGACTCCTTCCACTGGACGGCCAAAAATCCCTTCAGGTGCACGTAACTCCGGGGCTTCGGAAGCACCGAGTCTCGAGACGGTGCACGTAGAGTCAAAGGAGCTGAAGAGGACGTCATTTCCTGACTGGTGACGACTTCCGGCGAGAAAATCCAGAGACCTCTGACTCGAGTCACTCCGTTCGGATGAAGGGGAGGCGCTACTGGACGCGCCCAATGGCACTACTTCCCCACGATCCGGTGACTTTACACTTGCCAAGAACACGTTGAATGCGTCTCACTGGCATGTAGGCACAGGGTAAGGCAAAAATTGAAAAAAACGATTTTAGTTTTTTTTGCAATTTAACAAGTTTAGCTCTTTCTGCACATTTTCCATTGTCACAGTGTTCTTAGAAAGTTATATTTCGGGCTGAAAATCACTTCTTCCGAAAGCAAGTAGCAGGTGACCACGCGTCCTTTTGGGATACGCTCCCTGTTTATCAATTGAATTTTCCACAAAACAAATTCAACACCAGACCTGAAAGTTTGTCCACTAACAGATACTCTTAAAAAATTATCTCGACAACTATTGCATAGCTTTTTTTCAACCAAGACAATCCCGAGACGCTGTGCACGTTTTTTCCAGGTGTGTACTACGTGTACTTTCAAGCGTTTGTGTTTTTGTAACGACAAAATGGCGGCATTGGATGCTGTTCTTTCATTCAATGGTGGTAGCAATGCACAAGCCAATGTTTTGAAGTCCTGTGGATGGAACCTGTGTGGAACACCATCAAGTGGCTGAGGGAAGTTGATGTCACTCAAATATACTTTACGGACCAAGCGACACGGCAGGTCACAAAAGAGGCCCGGCAGCGCAAGGCGATAAGTCTGGAAAGCGAAGACATGACTTTAGCAATGCCTTCCAAGCTGGCGGCTATCCAAAAATGACTGTAAGGCTGTTGGTGCTAATAGAAATTTGTTATTCACCAGTTTTTTTACTTTAAATCTCAATTATCTCAAAACAGTGTTTTTTTAGTACATAGGTACCATTTTTTCCTTTAACCTGACATTATAGAGGGTTGATTTTTTATTCCTACCACCTACATGGGTGTTCAAAAATACTGAACTAGAATTAAAAGCATGCACCTAGCAGTTTTTGAGTTATAATGTTTTTAATACATGAAAAAAACTAAAATTGTCAGTACTAGAATAAAAAATTGAGAAAAACCTATTTTAACTTGGTTCAAATAATTCTAGTTCAGTAGATAAAACACAAAATTTCGAACAAAATGATATATACTTGACAGGAATATCTCCTAATAGTCACCGAGAAAAATGTTCCTCAACATGGCCTGAAATGCATGGGGAGCATAGGACTTTACCCTGTGCCCTAACTTAATTCCTAATAGTCAAGATATATCCATGGAAATATTGCATCCTGTATTGTTTAGGCGGCCTCTACCACAATAAGAAAAAAAAAAATCCTTGATATATGGTGCCAACAAATATGTTTTTCCGTCTTATGATGATGTAGGTCCTGTCTTGTTTTCGGACGCCAAGAGTTAATAAAAAACAAATTTCATTTGTTTTCAGTACAGCGGCACCTTGATACGGTTCAAATGACGCATTTTATTCCCTTTGAGACATAGTTGCTTTTGTGCAGGGCTACACTACATATCTAATCAAACAAAACAAAAAAGCCTCTTGCATAAATATACAGTGTACAGTCATACAGGATTGTGGCAAAAAAATCAATGTACACTAGAATTTTAAAAAAAATTCTGTACGAGCATACGTTGTCTTATTTCAGGGCAGAGGCGGGGCCGGGAACAGGAATGGGGGGGGGGGGCAGACAGGTCAGAAATTTAATGGAAACAATACGGGGAGGGGGCAACAATCGCCGTTACTACCCCCCCCCTCCACCACCACCACCACCACCATCGCACCCCCACCTCCTGAATAGTTCCGACGCCTCTGCTCAAAGGTATAGAATAGATTAAAACCGTTGTCATCGCTAAGCAAATATTGATATTAATGGAAGCATCCATGCTCCACTTTTACGTGTACGATTGAACAAATCAACGCAGATTATAGACACCAGAAGTTTGGCGCGCCATGCTTTGGCGCGTTAATCGCCCGTGGAGTTCAAGCTTGAACGGGCCAAGTTTGGCGCCTGCGATGCGGAAAGCCTGTGAAGTTTCAAGCTTTGGCAAGCTTGAAACCACACGGACTTCCCCGCATGAGCTGAAACAAGGCGTGGCCGCCAGTCGCCTTGCTCAGATTCGTATATGTAGACAGTTTGGCCATTCATTGGGAAGTATAGGAGACAAATGAGGAGGTGCCATTGGCCTAAAGCGGGCTGGGCGTGTTCCAGGGCGTCTTCAGAAATTCGAATGGGGGCCAACCAGAAGCCGGAAATATGACCCTGGCGGTGGTCACGAGAAACAAACTTGGTAAGTGCATCGGAGTAACTCTCGAGACTGGAAATATGGTGCGCCTGATGTTTCAATCGCGGTCATCCGAAATCATGGTGGAAGAGTGCGACTAGCGGAACGATTGACGTAATGCGTACGCAAGGCGCCGATGGCAGGGAATCTGCCATCCGAGCGGTCACACACTCCCCGAGCAAAATAGCGTTCGAGCGGCGCATTCGTTTCTTACATCTTTCTGCATGATCATGATCGAAACATCAGGTGCACCCTATTTTCAACCATAAAGGGTTACTACATTGAACTCTTACGCGCTTATTAAAACGACCAAAACTGTTTCTCACTCGCTACCACCGCTAAGGGAATCTTTTCGGCTTCTGGTTGGCCAAGAGAGCATGCCAAAGAAGTTGGAGCATGCCAAGCCCTCTTTCTGCGTCTGATGCACGCCCTGGCTCTGCCCGCGCCTCTTATTGGCCAAACTCTCGTATACACGGCTCTGGCCTGCTTGCAATCGTCTATACCAGGGGTGGCCAAACCGCGGCTCGCGAACCACATGCGGCTCTTTGCTGGTCCAAGTGCGGCTCGCGGATCCCTCGTAAGGGACCCCCCCCCCCCCTCCCCCGCCTCTTTCTGCGTTTCCCAGGAAAAAAGAAGGGATTTCAGGCAGAGTAAAGTACGGCTCGCGGTTTGGCAGCCTTGTACCCCCATAAGTACTGTCGTACAGCCTTGTGCACTCATACGTACAGTCAGACTCTGAACAAAATTTAAATTTGCCCCCCCCCCTCCCGCGGCTCTTAGAAGTTTCGTGGTTTCGTTTGCGGCTCTTAGGCCGGGTCAGCCTGGCCACCCCTGGTCTATACCGAATAGGCTACGACGAGCTCGCGCATTCAAGTCTGTTTTGTCTCATAACACGCGCATAGCGGGGACCTTGGATATGAAACTGGGGGTATTTTGACGACATCGCTTGTCGCCGTTTAAGTCGAGTAACACGTTCCCGATACAAAACGAGTCATCTTGCGTCCGTTCCGGCAAAAAAATTCTCGCCAAAGCCTGTGTTAAGCATCAGCAGTACGCTGCATCGATGACGCGGCAGTGTCCGGCCAATTAAATGATCGCCAGTGCCACCACCTGTCTTCGAGCATCACTTGAAACAGGAGCCGATGAAGAACAGTTGTTCGGATGAGAAGCCGGCAAGTTCCATCAGTAAGTTGAGTCCTTTGTAAACCTCGTATGCCGTCTGGAGGCCCATGACGTCAGCGAGGTTTTCAACGGCCGCAGCCTTAGTATTTTCCCTCCTGCTACCAGCCGCTTCGTAGGGTGACATCACAAGAGTGCTTTCGGGCGCTCCGACAGAGCCGATGAATTAAGATGCGCCAATGTCGTTGTCACCCAAGGCTGCATGTCAGATTTAAATGGCAACGCCGAGGCTGGCAATGGTGAATAACTAGCTTTCTGACACGAGAAAAAAAAAAAAAAAACGGCAGGGGGTACGAAGATGCCCAGTACCAGTTTGAGTACCTGGAAGTAGCTCTGAACACCCCTACCGCGTTGCCCTCTTCTCCAGGTATCTCCAGAGACCACAAAACAGTGTTTATCTGTGCCTTCTGCTTGTTCCTCAACTTCTTGGTGGACTTGACATAGATCTCGATGTAGTTGCCTTTGAATTCAGCGAGGTACGAAGAAAACTCGTCTACCACTGCTGGTTTATTAAAACTCTCAGTCCAGGCAACGACGCACCGTAACGCTCTTCGACGAGCTTCAGCCGCGCTTACTGGCCCGTCTTACCCCCTCCCTACATTCCTAAAAGGGTGTATTCTTACACCCTTTATCCCATAAAATACACCCCAAAATTTCAGTTGGACGTACAGCGCACTCACGTCGATCTGGCGGCACTAACTTTCACGAGGGGCTTGATAGCCGTGTGGTACAACTTATTAAAATAGTTATATGTACGTGTTACTGACTACAAAAAAAAAATCGGGGTTTTCTTGGTCTTACTGCAAAACCTCAGTGTTTTCTTTCTGTGGTCTTTGATACGTACTTTAGCTATTTAATAAGTTATATCGCACCGTTATCAAGCCCCTCGTAAAATTTGGGGCCGTCTGTTCGACTATAGTGCGCTGTACGTCGAACTAAAGTTTTGGGGTGCATTATATGGGACAAAAGGGTGTAAGGTGATACCCCCCCCCCCCCTTTTTTTTTTCTTCCTAGAGTGTACACTCTTGAGATGCAACGGACTATAATAGATCTATCTTAAATATAGTGGCAAGCAGCAGAGTACGTGTCTCCTTGTGTTTACCGTCCCGGTGTGTTTAGCGTACGCATCAAAAATAGACCCGAAGTGGCAACAAATGGCGTTGGAGGAGCCGGCGTGTCATGCTATTGGATGTCGCGATCCTGGCTGTTGGTGGTAGAAATGCTGGAGAAAAAGGCAAGCGAGTGCGAGGGTCGCTGTCGCCGCGGCGTCCCGTTTTGGTGCCTGCTTGGCTTCCGTCGACTGTCTGGCTGCAGAGCGAGCTAGCAGAACAGGCGTCTGTTGCGTCCACCGCTGCTGCTGTGTCACCGCCAGAATCGCAAAAGTCGGCAACATTAGACTTTCATGAAGTCCTCAGGTGGTAATGGAGAAATCCCTTCTGAGGACGAAGTAAACGCATCAGTCGGGGA
The DNA here is from genome assembly GCA_037355805.1 of Ixodes ricinus. Lineage (NCBI taxonomy): Eukaryota > Metazoa > Arthropoda > Arachnida > Ixodida > Ixodidae > Ixodes > Ixodes ricinus. The sequence continues at coordinate 11,919 of JAZHYW010045845.1, forward strand.
AGCGCTCCCGATGCGAGCGTATACCAGAAGCTGCAAGACCGAGCTCCGGGCTTTCAGCGTCCGTGCCAAGCCCCCGCGGTCGTGCAGTCCTGCAAGCACAGTTCAGAGAAACATGCTCGTGGTTGTATACACTCCACTTCGCTCGCACATAAAGTGAAAACAATTCTAGCGTGCGACGGCCGGCACTCTCCAGTAAAGTATAAAGCCTGCAGTGTTGAGGAAGTCCCAGTGAGCTGGCTGCTAGAGACATTCAAAAGCGAAATATCAAGAAAAAACTTTAGCCTATCTGGCGGATACAGCTCAGCGGATACAGCTCAGCGAAGTTTGCCCCGCGGCTTTTGCTCGGCGCGTGGAATCAGCACAGTGGCTGCTACGTCGCGCGCAAAGCGGACGTGCCGTAGGGCGAAGTTCGTTAGTTATTCGTCGCATATTTCGCTCCATGAGAGTTCAGCCTTAAAACGTCATCTGAGTTGCTGCACTGTTGCTAAACATTTTTGCGCCCGTAAAGTGCCCAAGTCACCCTCGTGCCCAAATGAAAAGAACGACTCTCGCGCTACCAAACTTTTGCTTCTTCTTTGCACGTTTCAAAAATTCGTTCACGGAGATTTTTTTCTTTTTAAGTACCCCCATGTTGAAGATGGGCTGTGGAGTTACTTTCGTTATTGTTGTGTTGATTGGCGCCTGGCGTGCATTACACAAGTGAATTGGTTATTCATTTAATTGAATGCATCTCGATACCAGCACATAAAAGGAAATGCACGCTCCGAGATATTTCGGTGTGAAACCATGCATGCTCGTGCTCTACGAACTCACAAGCCA
>JAZHYW010045847.1:0-13308 GCA_037355805.1 Ixodes ricinus
CGATTTAGACTAGTCAGCTCCTTTTTTACTTGTTCTCTCTCTGGGCATTTCAGGCGCGTGGAGAAGGGGCTGGAGCGGCTTCGACTTTCACGACCGAGATGGTCATTCCGGAATGACCAGTGACGTCATGGACTTCGCGCGAAATTTCAAATAAATGTAGCCGTCAATGACCGCGTTAGAAAAAAATTCGCGTAAGAATTTGTTTTTCGACACGCGCGTCCCAATTAGACTGTTTAAAAAAATTCTATCTTTGAGGGTTTCTTTTAAGCCAACGAGGTAGAGGATCTTAGAGCAATAAACTGGCAAGCAGAAAGTGACCCCCGACCTCTGGCCCGCCGCCGCTGCACATTTTTGACCACTAGACACGTGATCTGTGTAGGTTTACGTCTAGATTTTAACGAAGTACCGCGAACAGATAATTGCTCATTGGTCTACAATCGGGCAGCTACGCAATGCCCCACTCCGCTAGATGGGCTCCAGCCACGGTGCTGTATTATGGGTTTTTAACGGTGCTAGACACTGAACTCTGGGGATAACAGTGTTGGAAAAATAGTTTATCATGTTTCCCTACAGCGATCGCAATAGAAATATCGGCCCCAGTAATGCATATATGCTTCAGAATTTGGTACGGTCACGTGCCTAGTGGTCAAAATTTCACAGCATGGCGGCAGCCAGGGGAGAGTCCCTTTGCCTGCGTGAACGGTAGAGCCACTAAATGAGCTGCGCTTAGAGTATCGGCACTCCGTCCCTGGACATTGTCGTGGAAGCGCCGCCATATTGGGGCTTGTGCCAGAGCCAGACGCTGCCGCAGATCGTCATGATTCAAAAGTGCGACTTCCTCAGCCTTCGATTCGGTGTTGGGAAGCTCATGTAATATTGCTTGCTTTGTCGCGGACTGTTTAAACATTTGTGGAGGACGGAAAAAGCGTTTTTTGTGATTTCAGATAAAGCTTCAGATAACTGGCAACCATGGATTTTAAGCCACAACATGGCCAAGTGTCGCTACTCTGAAGCGTAGCTTATTTAGTGGCACTAATTATTGAAACGGGATACTGGTTTATCGCTCTAAGCCCTCTACCTCGTTGCAAAAAACGCACACGATATGAATGCGTCATTGGTTTCGTCGTTCCTGCGTTTTTGTTTTTATCCTCTAGTCTATAGAAGAGAGTTTGTCAAGCAAAAGTACTTTTAAAGAGAAGTCTAGCTTACGTGACTCTCATCGCCTTCGTGCACACAACTATAGAGCTTCATTTTGTGTTGCTATCGTTGGGTGTATACAGAGTGCGTTGTCATAGCTGCCGACGCCGTTCATCGCAGTCGTTCTGATCTCTTCTGCGGCGTTTTGCTTGGCAGTTCCGGAGCTTCGGTGACCGAACCCAGGAGCTTAGCGGAAAAGTTCAGATTCGCATCGTGTCCGACTCGTCTGGCGTCGCTTGGAGACTTGACAGTAACACGCGAAGTTATTCATAATATCTCCATACCCCATAAGCCGCTTTTTTTTAAGTATCGCGCATACGTTTTTTAGTCCGTTCTGCTCCTGCCAGATTTTGAAAAGACCTTTTAACATTCACGCGCAAATCAGTTAGGGAGATATGTTCCAATGTTTTCCATCGTAATTTCTCAATGGCGTCGCAGAGCGTTACTCTCACAAATAAGCTTTTTCTGAGCATAGGTAAAAAGGACGACCTAACCACGGAACTGAAGCTATCTATGATTGAATATTAAAAACTATTAAACACTCTACCTAAAGAACGGTAATTAAACTTGAAAAGCAGTAAACCAAAAATTCCACCGCTCGCATTAAGACAACTTTTCCCGTTTGACAACACCCACACCCGCTAGACTGTCTGTTCGCCGGGCGAAAATCCGGCGGTAGACGCTTTCTATATAGTACCACACAAAGTGAGAACGGCAGGGAGGAGCTTGATCGCTTGTTCCGGGATCCAGCGCGAGCTTCCTATACCTTCGATAGTGCTTCGGCGCCCCGATGCACGTCGAGAGCGCTCACCCGAAGCCCGCCTGAAGGCAGCGTGCTCTTCGCCACTGGAGGCTGGGCGTTCAAAAAGAGGCGCCCTGCCTTTCTCGCCTTGTCAGTGTCTATGCGAAGTGCAAGTTGGTCTGCTGCTTTTGCAGGGGGTTGTGGTGACGTCAGGAAGACGCCGAGCTCTACGGCTGGCGATTGCGCTGGATAGGATGGGTGGGACCTCGAAGCAAGCTGCCTTCATGTCTACTCCACTATCCTGTCAGCCTGAGCCAATCAGAGCTCGGCGTCTGTCTGACGTCACCGCAACCCCTGGCAAAGGAAGCTGGAGCAAATCTTGAGCTCCGCGCAGTGGCGACAAGATGTTTCGGTGGCTCCCTCATATAGTACCAGCAGACGTCACGTCCATGATTATCTATTTACCAGCGACAATGTCGACGGTGTGCGCAAAAGCACGGTATAACTTGCGGGGCTCCGTGTTTTCAGATAAATCCGAAAAACTCCGAAAAACACCCGCCGGCAAGACTTTGGTCAATTCGGATTTATCCGATAAACTCCGAATATTTATGTATCAATGCCACTCCCCCCCCCCCTCAAACCAAAAAAAAAAAAATAAAATACTTTTTTTGTTTACAGTTTGATCGAGCTTAGAGCTAATGGTCCTGGAAAATTCCACCATAATTATCTTTGAAATCTCGGACCGTTGTCAAAGGTGGCTTGCCGCTTGTCTCTTCAAGGTTGATTCAGGGCAACAGGTCGTTCGTTGTACATTCGGGTCACGACAAAAACCACTCTTTTGGTTTCCAGTTTGGGCCATGCGATTTGTGATTTAGAAAAGGAAAGGGTATGTTTTAGTAGCAGTGAAAGCTATGGACCATAGGGATTGTATAAAATTGGGAAGAGGGGCAGTTCAAACTCTCTATTACCTCCTTAACCACTCCACCTCGCGCGGCCGCGGGCTAGATTGATGGAATAGAATGGGATGACTACGAGCTTCCTAGCGGCTACCTCCGGAGTTTATTGATTTTAAGGTATCAGCGTTTATCGAAGCTCACTTGTGTGCGACTTTTGTCGTGGATAAATTAGTATTGCCAATGGCAATGGCACCAACGCCAAATTCAACTGAAGATATTTCAATTGATACAAGCGCGTTTTATTTTTTTATCTGGCATACGTTTACATTCGGTTAATATTTATTTATTTATTTTTAATAGGAAACACAGCGAAATTAAACTCCGAATTTCGAGAATTGGGAATAAAAAATATAAACTCCGATAAACTCCGAATCTTCGGCAAAAAATAAACTCCGAAAAACACCCTCCGAATTTGACGAAAAATAAACTCCGAAAACACGGAGCCCTAGGTATAAGCTATAGCTCGGAGTTGTCGCGCGTCCTGAAACCAGCACCGTCGAAGTGTGACAGTCTAGAGTACTGCTCATTTCCATTGAATGAAAGTAGAATTCATTGTACTCAAGACGTCATAGTTGGCGTACGTGCAATCGTGGAAGGCCGACCACAGCATGCTAAGCGCACCGCTTCGCCAGTAGACGCCATATTGTGGCATCTGACTCCTCCAGCGGTCCCACGATGACTATCATGATTGGTCGTCTATCAAGAAACAAACGCGCTGTGCTCTGTTCGGGTTTCCTTCTAGACTTCGGCTCCAGGATTACACGTCTCCAGTTGCTAACCTGACAAGCACAGCAGGTTCAGAGAACAATAGAAGAGAACAAAACACGTCGTTAAGTTCGCGTAGCCATTGTAATCTCTCCAATGCACCATTTGCCTAACACCTCTCAAGGTAAAGCCCACTACTAAATAATCTACGCATGTCACAGACACGAACACGTTTCCTTTTATAAAAAATTAAACGAAAAAAGAAAAACAACCTAAACGATAAAGCCAGCTGGGAATCAGATTAGTTTTCCCGCCCTAAATGTTTTCGCTGTTTAATCATACAGTGTGTTAGGTTTTAATTCAAACTAGATAGAGAGGGCGACAGTTACAAGAATGCCGTATTTAATATGTGTTCATGAGACTCGGCGGACATTAGATGGTGGTATAGCAGTCGGGATAAATTGAGTAATTACGCAAATTTATTCAATTCCCTTTTAATGAATGATTTAATGGGTCACGGGAACTCATGTTATAACTCCGTCTTTTAGCCGTCTGTTGGCGTGTTGAACTGTAGCAGACGGTATTCGGAAAATGGCGTCGGATATTGCTGGCTTCAGACGCTGCGTTCGCGTATATGCGTCTATTCCGGAGATACTTCGTTGCCATGGTGACGGTGATCATAGCAGACGGACTTTTATCGTGCGGAAGGACATGGCGATGTCGTGACATCAGTTGCGTGCTTGGTTACTTTCGCCGTGCTTTTCAGTTCGAAATACGAACTTAACAGATCCAGCGCCTAATACCTTGACGAGCCTTACACGAAAAGCATGTTTCTTTAAGTTGCAACTTAGACTAAGATGTTTTTTTTTCTTTTTTTATGTTTCTTTTTACGGCAACATGGGCCTCAGTTACCGATGTGCACGCTTGCTACGTTCCGCGAATACGTTCATTTTGAGGACCCCAGTCGGACAAACAGGCGGACAATGGCCAAGAGCAGCATGTCAAGAGCGTCTGAAGAAGCACGCAGCTCACCTGTCAGGTGTGAAAACGTAACAGGGGACGTCGTGTCGTGTCACGCGCTGAACGACTGCGTAAACGAGCTACCTATTTTTTTTTTCTCTCTTTCGAAGTTGACGGCCGCGAGTGACTCAGAGCGAGCACGAAACCGGTGGATGCGACAAGACAATGACTGCGACGCAAAAACCAGCCATCGGGGAAAGAGGAGCGGGAGAAAGAACAGGGCACATAAATAGACGTCGGCGAAATAAGATTTTTTTTTTGTTAGTTTTTGTTACGACGTAAGGTTACGTCTGAAAATGGGACACAATGCTCGGGCATTGCACTCGTTAATTGTAGCTGCTTTTACTGCCGCTGAATAAATTTGTAATTATGAAGAATGCGTTGTAGAGTTGTCCGCGCTCGTTACTCGCGAATGTTTAAAACGCTACAACGTAGACGTACACTGCGCGACACTGTTAGTGCGAACGCGACATGGGCGCAATTTTGTATTTTACGTTGAAGGACTGTTGGAAATCACAAGTTTGACCGGATGGGTTAGTGCCCAAAATTAGAACTTTCCACCACACAAGTTTTTTCTTCTTTGTTTTTAATTTTGAGGCAGAAAAGAAAACAGAAATCTGGGGGTCGCTCGTTCGCGCTAACAGTGTAGCGCCGTGCACGTCCAGGTCAATCGAACGAGATGCGAACTCTTCAAAATGCTTGCCGTCATGAGTCGCTTCTCTTCATTGATAAACTTAATGCTTCACGTTTCACACAAGCAGCGACAATCATTGTCATGTGAACGCACGAAACACGTGCACGGGCGAATCCTTCGACTCAATTTAGTTTCACATCCTTTTTTTTTATGCAGATTTTTATTTTGCGTTTTGGCGCATCTTTTGCTACTTGTAACTGAAACGCGCGAAGGGACCTATCCATTCTTGGTGAGCCGATCCAAATTCCCGATGACAGGTTGCTTCATCAAGACATTTCTTGAATACCGAGATTTGGTTATCCACACCACTGGCGAAGCAAGCGCACTTCTTCGCACCGTCACCACATGCGACGTCGGTGCTTAACGGCACTGAAAAATTGATTTTCTGTCTTAAAACATGCAAGAACCACAATTCCATTGTAAGAGATTTGTGGAGCTAAGTATGATTGATCAGTTGATTACATATAAAGTGCCAAAGACGCCGCTTATAATGGCGAGGAACGCTTTCAGTGCGATGATGCTCCATAGCGATCTTGGCGCGACTGGTTTAGAACGACCCTTTCGAAGCTTCGAAGATTTGAATGGACCAAGATGGCGATTGGCCATGGCAACTGAGACGGATCAGCCAATCACCTAGCGAGGTTCGGTCGTTCGTATGTTGCTATCTGTTTGTGTCCGGCCAGCAGACAGGGAAGGCAATGGGCGCGTTCAGTAGAGGCCCCGGAGTCAAGGAGTCACTGACTCCTTCCACTGGACGGCCAAAAGTCACTTCCGGTGCACGTAACTCCGGGGCTTCGGAGTCAAGCTTCAAGCATCGAGTCTCGAGACGGTGCACGTAGAGTCAAAGGAGCCAAAGATGACGTCATTTCCTGACTGGTGACGATTTCCGGCGAGAAAATCCAGAGACCTCTGACTCGAGTCACTCCGTTCGGATGAAGGGAGGCACTACTGGACGCGCCCAATGGCACTACTTCCCCAGGATCCGGTGACTTTACACTTACCAAGAACACGTTGAATGCGTCTCACTTAATTCCTAATAGTCAAGATATATCCATGGAAATATTGCATCCTGTATTGTTTAGTGGCCTCTACCACAATAAGAAAAAAAAATCCTTGAAATATGGTGCCAACAAATATGTTTTCCGTCTTCTGATGATGTAGGTCCCGTCTTGTTTTCCGACGCCAAGAGGAAATGAAAAAAAAAAACAATTTCATTTGTTTTTTAGTACAGCGGCACCTTGATACGGTTCAAATGACACATTTTATTCCCTTTGAGACATAGTTGCTTTTGTGCAGGGCTACAATACATATGTAATCAAACAAAACAAAAAAACCTTTGCATAAATATGCAGTGTACAGTCATAAGAAGTTAGCAAAAAAAATCGCTATACCGCACTAGAAAAAAAATTTCTGTACGAGCATACGTTGTCTTATAGGCAGTGGCGTCGGAACAGGGGGGTGGGGGGGGGGGGGGGGGGGCAGAGCAGGTTAGAGACATTTAATGGAAACAATATGGGAAGGGGGCGCAAAATCGCCGTTGTACCCCCCCCCTTCCAACCACCACAACCATCGCACCCCACCTCCTGAATAGTTCCGACGGCTCTGCTCATAGGTATAGATTAAAACCGTTGTCATCGGTAAGCAAATATTGATATTAGTGGAAGCATCCATGCTCCAGCTTTACGAGTACGATCGACCAATCAACGCAGATTATAGACAATTGCAAGCTTAGCGCGCATGCTTTAGCGCGTTAATCGCCGTGGAATAAGCTTGAACAGGCCAGAGGTTGAGGCGCCCGCGGAAAGCCCGTGGGATTTCAAGCTTTGGCAAAGCTTGAAACCATACGGACTTCCCCACACGAGCTGAAACATGGCAGCTGCCAGTCGCCTTGCTCAGATTCGTTATGTAGACAGGTTGGCCATTCATTGGGAAGATATAGTATATATAGGAGACAAATGAGGAGGCGCCATTGGCCGAAAGCGGGCTGGACGTCTTCCAGGGCGTCTTCACAAATTCGGAATAGTGCCAACCAGAAGCCGGAAATAATCACCCCGGCGGTGGTCGCGAGAAACAAACAGTAAGTGCATCGGAGTAACTCTCGGTGACTGAAAATATGGTGCACCTGATGTTTCAATCGCGGTCATCCAAAATCATGGTGGAAGAGTGCGACTAGCAGAACGATCGACGTAAATGCGTACGCCAGGCCCCGAGGGCCGGGAATCTGCCAGTCCGAGCGGTCACAATCTGTCCCAGCAAAACAGCGTTGAGCGGCACAATCGTTTCTTACATCTTTCTGCATGATCATGATCGAAACATCAGGTACACCTATTTTCAACCATAAAGGGTTACTACATTAAACTCTTACGCGCTTATTAAAACGACCAAAACTGTTTCTCGCTCGCTACCACCGCTAAGGAATCTTTTCGGCTTCTGGTTGGCCAAGAGAGCATGCCAAAGAAGTTGGAGCAGGCCAAGCCCTCTTTCTTGCGTCTGATGACGCCTGGCTCTGCCCGCGCCTCTTATTGGCAAACTCTCTGTATACACGGCTCTGGTCTTGCTTGCAATCGTCTATACCGAATATAGGCTACGACGTGCTCGCGCATGTCAAGTCTGTTTTGTTCATAACACGCACAGCGGGGACCTTGGATATGAAACTGAGGGTACTTTGGACGACATCGCCTGTCGCCGTTTAAGTCGAGTAACACGTTCCCGATACGAAACGGAGTCATCTTGCGTCCGTTTCGGCAAGAAAATTCTCGCCAAAGCCTGCGTTAAGCATCAGCAGTACGCTGCATCGATGACGCGGAGTGTCCGGCCAGTTAAATGATCGCCAGTGCCACCACCTGTCTTCGAGCACCACTTGAAACAGGAGCCGATGAAGAAAAGTTGTTCGGATGAGAAGCCGGCAAGTTCCGTCAGTAAGTTGAGGCCTTTGTGAACCTCGTATGCCGTCTCGAGGTCCATGACGTCAGCGAGGTTTTCAGCGGCCGCAGCCTTAGTATTTTCCCTCCTGCTACCAGCCGCTTCGTAGAGTGACATCAGGCAAGAGTGCTTCGGGCGCTCGACAGAGCCGATGAATGAAGATGCGCCAATGTCGTTGTCACCCAGGGCTGCATGTCAGATCTAAATGGCAACGCCGAGGCTGGCAATGGTGAATGACTAGCTTTCTGACACGAGAAAAAAACAGAAGAAGAGCGGCAGGGGGTACGAAGAAGTTTGGCACCAGTGAGTAGCTAATTGAACACCACTACCGCGTTGCCCTCTTCTCCAGGTGTCTCCGGAGACCACGGAACAGTGTTTATCTGTGCCTTCTGCTTGTTCCTCAACTTCTTGGTGGACTTGACATAGATCTCGATGTAGTTGCCTTTGAATTCAGCGAGGTACGAATAAAACTCGTCTACCGCTGCTGGTTTATCAAAACTCTCAGGCCAGGCAACGACGCACCGTAACGCTCTCCGACGAGCTTCTGCCGCGCTTACTGGCCCGTCTTACCCTCTCCCTACACCCTAACAAAAAGGGGTGTATTCTTACACCCTTATCCCATATAATACACCCCAAAACTTGAGTTGGACGTACAGCGCACTGACGTCGATCTGACGGTACTAACTTTCACGAGAGGCTTGATAGCCGTGTGGTACAACTTATTAAAATAGTTAATGTACGTGTTACTGACTACAAAAAAAAATAATCGGGGTTTTCTTGGCCTTACTGCAAAACCTCAGTGTTTTCTTTCTGTGGTCTTTGATACGTACTTTAGCTATTTAATAAGTTATATCGCACCGTTATCAAGCCCCTCGTAAAATTTGGGGCCGTCTGTTCGACTATAGTGCGCTGTACGTCGAACTAAAGTTTTGGGGTGCATTATATGGGACAAAAGGGTGTAAGGTGATACCCTTTTTTTTTCTTAGAGTGTACACTCTTGAGATGCAACGGAATATAATAGATCTATCTTAAATATGGCAGCAAAGAACGTGTCTCCTTGTGTTTACCGTCCTGGTGTGTTTAGCGTACGCATCAAAAATAGACCCGAAGTGGCAACAAATGGCGTTGGAAGAGCCGGCGTGTCATGCTATTGGATGTCGCGGTCCTGGCTGTTGGTGGTAGAAATGCTGGAGAAAAAGGCAAGCGAGTGCGAGGGTCGCTGTCGCCGCGGCGTCCCGTTTTGTGCCTGCTTTGGCTTCCGTCGACTGTCTGGCTGCAGAGCGAGCTAGCAGAACAGGCGTCTGTTGCGTCCACCTCTGCTGCTGTGTCACCGCCAGAACCGCAAAAGGCGGCAACATTACACTTTTCATGAAGTCCTCAGGTGGTAATGGAGAAATCCCTTCTGAGGACGAAGTAAACGCATCAGTCGGAGAAGCGCTCCCGATGCGAGCGTATACCAGAAGCTGCAAGACCGGGCTCCGGGCTTTCAGCGTCCGTGCCAAGCCCCCGCGGTCGTGCAGTCCTGCAAGCACAGTTCAGAGAAACATGCTCGTGCTTGTATACACTCCACTTCGCTCGCACATAAAGTGAAAACAATTCTAGCGTGCGACGGCCGGCACTCTCCAGTAAAGTATAAAGCCTGCAGTGTTGAGGAAGTCCCAGTGAGCTGGCTGCTAGAGACATTCAAAAGCGAAATATCAAGGAAAAACTTTAGCCTATCTGGCGGATACAGCTCAGCGGATACAGCTCAGCGAAGTTTGCCCCGCGGCTTTTGCTCGCGCGTGGAATCAGCAATGGCATCGTCGCGCGCAGCGGACGTGCCGTAGGGCGAAGTTCGTTAGTTATTCGTCGCATATTTCGCTCCATGAGAGTTCAGCCTTAAAACGTCATCTGAGTTGCTGCACTGTTGCTAAACATTTTGCGCCCGTAAAGTGCCCAAGTCACCCTCGTGCCCAAATGAAAAGAACGCCTCGCGCTACCAAACTTTTGCTTCTTCTTTGCACGTTTCAAAAATTCGTTCACGGAGATTTTTTTCTTTTTAAGCATGTTGAAGATGGGCTGTGGAGTTACTTTCGTTATTGTTGTGTTGATTGGCGCCTGGCGTGCATTACACAAGTGAATTGGTTATTCATTTAATCGAATGCATCTCGATACCAGCACATAAAAGGAAATGCACGCTCCGAGATATTTCGGTGTGAAACCATGCATGCTCGCGCTCTACGAACTCACAAGCCATACACTCTAAAACTGGGCCCTCTTAAAATGTCCAAGCCCTCTTATTTTATGAGGGAAACTGGCGAGATAAAAGGGACCTTCTTTTTTAAGAGGGCACCCAAAAAAAGGCGGGGTTTCTTAGGGGGACAATAGCGGAGTTAAGAGGGACATAATTAGATTTACCAAACACGGACGAAAAAAGGCAACCATCCCTCTTAAAGGGGCGATGCAACAATTTTTGTACTTTTTCGCAAATACCGCTTAAAGCGGATCCCTGACGTTAATGACCTATGAAACACGCGTTCGTTTTCGCCTTACGCAATAGAAGTCCCAGAAAAGAAACTTAAGAAAAACGAGCAGCGTTCACCCCTCAACTCGCAGCCAGAACAAGCGGCCACGTGATCTGGAGCCGATTATATGCCGCCAATGTTGATCATAGCCACGCGCTGGGGTTGGCAAAGCACAGGACACGCGCTGAGTTCCAGGCATTGTTATGGTTCGGCTATTGTCGTCGTTGCAGCGATTGGACACGGGCCACTACCCGAATGCTTCTCGAGCTAGTGATTATCACGAGCCCAAATCGAGTGCCCACGCAATGCTCGGGTCCAATCTATGAACCCCATTCAAATATCATCATATGGGTGTACTGCGATCCCCACGTTACGTCATCAAATTTTGCAAAGGAGAGATTGAATGAAAATGATCGATTTTGTCCTTGAAATTACACCGCAACAAAGGAGTTTCTTGGCCAGTGGCGTTGCGTGTGAGTATCCTTGAGTCTCAGGTGTGCCAGTAAGCTCGTGTAAAGAGAAAAACATTCCAATTGAGTATCGTTGCACCGCTCCTTTAAACGTTGAGCAACGTCCCTCTGATATTTTTTTTTTCCAGAGGAGCCGAAGGGAGCGACCTTGAACTGGCATGTAGTCCGGCATCGAGTACGCGAGAATTCTGTATAGGTGCGCTGCAAAAAGTCCCAATAACCCATCTCGCACAAAAGTTCTCGGAGCAAGAAAGGGGTACCGCGGTTTCCCGCTTTTCGCCAAGAAGTTCACTCCAGAGAGTCATTGACTCGTTTTTTGTCCTGGTGGAACTGAGATGTCATTGCTGTTTGTCTTGGCTCCTGCTGATACTAAAACGGATCACCGAATCGTAGGTGAGTTATTCAATTATCTGCATTTCTGTGACGAAAGCCGCGAGCTTTATTCATTTTTTTTTTGCTGTTGCGTAGTAGTTCAATGGGAATGAGATGCAGCGACGGAACTTCTTTGCCTCCGCTCTTCGCTTTGTGTCCGTTCTTTGGGGCGCCTCCCGTCGTAACGAACCACTCTCGCGCGCTTTTGGTACGTTCGGAAGCCGTGCGCTGTTTGCTGTTTAGATGTCGAGAGTTTTTCGTTTTTATGTGACGCGCCTCCCGTCGTAACCAACGGCTCTCACGTGCTTTTGGTATGTTCGGAAGCCTCACGCTCTTTGCGGTTTGAATGTCGTTAGTTTTTTTGTTTTTCTAAATTGGCGCGCCTCCGCTAACGGCTCTCACGCGCTTTTGGTAGTTTGAAAAACCGCGATCTTTGCTGTTTGGATGCCGCGAGTTTTTCGTTTTTCCAGAGCGGAGCGCTCCTGGCAGTTTGTAAGCGTGTTCGGGTCTGTTTCTTTTTTATATTTTCTTTTTGACATGTTATTGCAGATATTAGCTACATGCACATGTCGATGAACTCATGTCGTCCAACGTGGATATCCGGGGAATATGTCGTGGCGCTTGCCACGACTGTTCCTGTATGGAATTTTTGAGAGAAGGAACCAGTAGGAGTCAGCACCCCGAATGGTGTGCTTACTGTGGACATCCTCCAACTTCACACAATGAAATAGGTAAGTTCCGCTCACTGCTTCCATATGAAATTGTCATGTCTGCTGTTCGCTAACAAAGTATCTAGACCGTTAACAAAAAAAAAAAGAAGAGCCTCTGGCAGGCTTTATGTTCAAAGTTCGCGCATATGGCGCGTGGCTTGCTCGCTTTTCAAAGCCGTGAATATGTGCATGTTAGACTGTGGGTTTGTGAACATTAGATTGGTGCATTGAGGAAAAGTTTTAGAACGTGGTTCAAAAGCGTTTCGGGCAACAAATTCTAAAATATTCTGTGGTATTGGCACCGACTAGTTTGTATGAAAGACCGGTCGGTAAATATACTAGTATCGCCTTAGTTAAGTTCCGTACTAATAGGTAGGTTAACGTTTTTTTACCTTGTATTTTTTCCAGAAGATTTGACTGATCTTATGATGGTTGATCATCCAGCGCGTGAAGAGGTCACACACGAGAGGATGACTCCGTTGAGGACTCGGAACGTAGAGGTGGAAGACAAGTTCCCGGTCGCATTTATGACGGAAAGGCTGAGGAAGGTCTTATCTAAATTCGAAAAAGCAATGATTCTTGTGGCAACATAATACAATGCCTGTTTTGTGTTTAATTTGTCGCAGGCGCCACAGAGTTTTTGTGCATTGCCCAATAAACGTTTCTTGTGTAATTTGCAGTGTGAAATATAATTCAAAAGCCACGCACCTCCTTTTATTTTTTAACCGGGACGCAGTCCCTTGGAAATTTAAAAGGGATATCTGAAGAACAATGCCCTCTTAAAATGAGAAACGAAATTTAGAGGGACATTTCTAAGAGAGGCCGTGTCCCTCCAAATTTTAAGAGGGCCGTTATCCCTCTTACACTTCAAGGGAAGCTGTCCCTCTTGAAAAACGAGAATGACCTTGACAGCGCTTGCGTCCCTTTTATTTAAGAGAGTTGCAGTCCCTCCTACCTTTAAGGGGGATTTTTTTCAAAAAAAATCCCTCTTACTAAGTGGGACCAAGTTTAGAGTG